>JACJUM010003085.1:18758252-18861113 GCA_020976665.1 Heortia vitessoides
ATATATATATATTACAATATTAGCAGTATATATACATAATTCTCAGTCCATTATCTCTGTCATGAAGTCATCCTTGATATTTTCAATTGCATGCTTGCATGCATCAAATTATGCAAATAATATTTTTTTTTAACCTTACCTTTTGTTCTATAGATTTATAAGCGTTTACTTTTAAGTGTCTCTTATAAAAAAAAGATTTAGTTGTTATTTAAGCATAATTAAAATGTTGGAAAGCCAATAATTATATTGGTTAATGGCTAATCATCACATCAGCCACCGCTGGACATAGGCCTCGCCCTTGCCCATAATTGCCGCTCTGGGCAAGCGTGTTGGCAATCGCAAATCGCAGCTTTCGCTTCTCTGCATAGGATGGATATTCCGCCATTTATCGGTTCTGGTTTACCTTACCTTACCTTAGTTGCCTTTTACGACACCTGGTACAAGGGGAGGTACTATTCTACTTTGCCGGTACCTCACGGCTAGCTAAGAAATCAAGAGCCCAATAGCTAATAAATATATAGAATATAACCTCCCTTCGTACCAAGTGTCGAAGTGTCTTGCTAGTGTAGCTCAAATGCCACAACATCTACCCAGCGCGGCAATTATTGGGCAATATTCCGAAATAATTATAACCCACTTCATGAGGCTGTGTCATCTTGCAGCTGATAATGACGTATGATAATTTTCAAGGTCAAGTGGTTTTTTTTTATAGAAATACATTTTTACAAGACCTAGTGATATTTTTATTTAAGAATAATGTGCAAACTCATGTAATTAATGAACCAGGTGACATTGGTCACTGAGTGCAGATCTACTTTATGCCAGTTTCGAGTCACATCACAGAATGAGGTCTACGTTCGTACAATAGTGGTGGGCACTCAGCAAATTGCTTTTCACGATAAAATTATCATATATCTAGAGAGATAGACCACAAAAGTCGTTATTTAAATTATCTTCTCTTTTTCAAATAGTCAAAAAAACCAAAAAACATCTACGAGTATAGATTTGCTAATTACAATTTTACTCAAATGACCGATGACCCTTACAACCGTTACGGGAGTCATTGGAACCAATAGGTCATTGGGTGTCCTATAACTAAGTGTATAGTTGGTTCATTACGCGAGCTACCGGTAAAAGAACCTGCAAGAAAAACTGATGGTGGCATGGGTTCCAATAACACCTAATGGCAGGTATTATTGCAACTAGCTTCGGCGCTAACAAACCGTTGTTTTAAAACTACTGCATTATTTAAAAAGAATATCATCAATGCAATCAAAAAGTATTCATTACAATTTAATAAGTTTTAGATATATGTTAAATTACAAGGTATACATCATGCGACGTGCACAGTTGCATTAAATATATGAGGAATGTAATTGAGGATAATCAAATTAAACCACAATTTTTCTCTGATAATACAAAGTAATATTTAATATACCACGCTTTTAACTAATTTAAAAATATAAAGAAACGACGCGTTTAAAGTTCACTTATATCGCCACTTCAATGATAATTTGAACGTCAATTCGCCATTGAATCACGTGATGCGTGATGCTCTCCGATTTATGTTATCGACTTCTACTCAAAGCTTTTCGAATTTAAAATAATTAAATGACAATTTTAATTACAAATATAAATGTTGATCCTCAGTTATAATATTATTTATATTACCTACGTTATAATATTTTTCGAGCAAACTCGTTAAAGCATCAATTTATTTATGATTAGTTTTCTTGCTCCGATCTATCCATAAACAATTTATATCAATAATATAATCCATAGATAACCCATAACTTAACATGTTCATTTGAATAGACGGCATTCTATACAAATATTTTTATTGGGAATATATTATGTAATTTATGAATTATATTTGGTATATTAATAGTTAATTGGTTTGATTACGAACACCCGTAACTATTCTGATATGGTTACAAATTTATTACTTAATCAATTTAGTTAACTAATAGGCAAGGCAGGAAATATCATTTAATACAATAAAATAGTGAAAGTTTGATGGCAATGTATTATAAAACGCCAATTTCAGATCTTGAATCGCGTGGCACAGAGCGTAGAATATCTTGCTTAGAATCCCGGTCTTCGAAAAAATATATACTAGTATCTACTATAGATGTGTGAGTATTCCTGTCTGCTCAACAACTTGACTGGTGATTTTTATGAAATTTGACATGTAGATACCTTGAATGCTAGAGTTCCCACGAGACGCGATGTAAGGGGAAGTCCACACGGACGAGTACATTAAGCGCTTTTATAATATCAGAATGCAGGAAGTATAGAGAAAACTCAAAGCTTTTAGTTACCTGATACTAAAAATATTACATGAGGTAGACCTCTTACAAAAGGTCGTTTGCATTGGTACCTCACTCTCACCTATTTCTACCGCCAAATAGCAGTGTTTCCTTTGCTGTGTTCCGATCTGAAAGGTGAGAGCGGCAATGAATTTACTGGGTAATGTGTATACATATTATCCTCAAGTCACAAGGTTGGCAACGAGTTTGTAGCAAGTTGATATTACGAGTGTCTATAGGCTGCAGTGCACGCGGACTGTATGCATGGTTGTTGACCTGGTCTGATAAAAAAAAGCTAAACTATATCAGAAAGTTTTTCACCATAACAGCCGTAGTCCATCCACTGATGGTCACAGGCCGCCCCAGGAGATGTGGAATTTTGCCTATAATTGCCGCAGGTGACTATCACAGACGGTAGTTTCGCTGCGGAAATGCTGCTTATTATGACCCTGTTGCATTTTAAGCTACGCTATTACAGGTGCGTATACCGCCATCTCTCGGACTAAAGATACGTCTATAGACTACACAAACCTTTCATTAGACACGGACGGTATTGTCCTAGAATGTACCCAGATTAGACTTCAAGTCTATGAACCATACTAGAAAACAGTAGACGAAAGTACCACGCGTTAATGTATTTTTTTTATTTTTTTTTTTAATAATAATTCCCACAACATCTCATACATTGACCTGACTCCGTGGTAAGTCGCCTAAAGCACTTGTGTTACGAATGCCAGACAACAGAGGAATCACAAATATACTACTTAAATACATATATTTTACACCCATACACAGAGCAAACACAAATATCATCATATAAATATTTGCTCTGGGTGGGAATCGAACCCACGACCCCTGGTGCACAAGACAGGATCACTACCATCTGCGCCATCGGGCCCGTCGGTTGCATCGTAAACGGAGCCAAATATTTCTTACACAAAATAATTCTCATTGTAATTGTTTAGTTCTGTATAAAACGAGCAATGTTTCTAAATCTGTCTGCAGCCGACCTCCTATGACTACTAAATAATAGAAACATAAATTTTAATTTATTCGTATTTCATCTGACCTCAGCGATAAATACAGATAAACGTCAACCGGCAAGATGATTTAACGATTTGACTTCCATCCAATAATACGAAATTAGCATAAATTAAATATCAATTAATAATAGCGTGTTGGGCGACGCGAAACAAAATTGGAAACATCAACATTTTTACAACTAAACTGATATAATGTTTAAATAAAACATATACATTTATTACAATTATTAGATCATTTCCACACTATCACACAGACAGAAGGCTCCTTAGGCAACTCATTCTCTTAATGCATTTATACGTACTTTGAGAACAATTGAATTCCTGAATTCAAAATTTACATCCTACAGTTTCGTAATATTGATCCTAGAAAATTATATGATATTAGAAAACGAAACACAAATTATATTTTTATAGCCCTGTTCAGACAGACAGGCGTATTTTATATTAATATTATAAAAGTGAAAGTATGTGTCCGGTTTTACGATTAAATTTAGCATCGACAGCTTTCTAGCTAGGAAAAGAAGTCTGGTTTACCCTAGGAAAGGAAGTTTTACAATTGATACCGGATGGACCAGAATTACCGAAGGACACAATGCAAAAACTAGGACAGTTGGTAGTGATCCTATCTTATGCGAAAAGGGTCGTGGCTTCGAACAACATTTGTGTTTGTTCTGTGTCTAGATGTTAATAATTATGTTCGACGGAATGTGGGAGGTTTGTACACTCATCGATGTATATCACACTCCACTTCACATTTCCATTACTTTCGAGACCACCATTCGTCGCGGGTTCATCGAAGCAATTATTTCAGCACTCGCAACTTTTTGAAATTCCCATTTGCAATACTATTCTCTAGCAAGACCAGCCATACATTTGAAATCAGCAACACGGATTTTCACCAGGTAAATAAGTAAATTCAAATCGTTTAACTTCGGTGGAATTTATCTCGGAATCAATGGATAGAAGAATGCAAATAATGTGCTGTACTTTGATTACCGCAACGCCTTTGATAAAGTCAATTGCAATATCCTATTATCCAAACTTGAAGCTTATGGCTTTTCTTTTAAGTTTATCAATTTATTTAGTGATTACTTTATAGATCGACAGCAATTTGTTCACCACGGTTGTTACGTATCGCAAGCATATTCGACGCAAACGGTGTGACCCAAGGATCGATACTAGGGCCTTTGCTCTTCTCGCTAATAGTAAACGACGTAGTTGATGTGCTTAAGTACACTAAATGTCTATTATGCTGACGATCTAAAATTATACACAGAAGACAATGATGAGGCAATTTGTATACTAATACAGAAGGACATTATTGCCTTATATAAGTGGAGTAATAAGAATATGACGGGCCCGATGGCGCAGATGGTAGTGATCCTGTCTTGTGCACCAGAGGTCGTGGGTTCGATTCCCACCCAGAGCAAATATTTATATGATGATATTTGTGTTTGCTCTGTGTATGGGTGTAAAATATATGTATTTAAGTAGTATATTTGTGATTCCTCTGTTGTCTGGCGTCCATAACACAAGTGCTTTAAGCGACTTACCACGGAGTCAGGTCAATGTATGAGATGTTGTGGGAATTTATTATTATTATTATTATTATATCCTGGGAATATGAGCAAATTTGTTCAAAGATTATGGCAGTTGCAGAAAATATTAGTCTATATTAACTATCGTAAATGATTTCATTACGACTTCAAGAATTGTTGCTATTTTTAAAAGTAGCGTGATGTGTTAAACAATAAAAATAAGATTATGCAATCACCATAGTGAATCTCCGGGTAGTAAATTTCCTATAACTTTTGAGTCCACAAATCAAATCCACAACTAATGTCTGGACTGTCGATAACTATAAACCAAAAAAGCTTATGTAAAGGTTTCCTTGTAAGTGTGTGTTGTTTGCTCATTATACAACAAATAAATTAACAAATACAGTAGAATCCACTTATTAATATACATATATAACCTTGAAGGGAAGTGTCACACTCGTCATATTAAGCGGAGGTCATACAAAGCAAAGATTTAGAACATATGTAAAAACAACTTTGTATTTTTGGTAGGTTTTCCGTTTAATAAAGGGGACACAGTACGTTTATGTATGTGAATGATGAAAATTAAATCGACAAAACAAGGAACGCGTTCTCGGTCTTCGTTATGATCACTAAAATAGCTAATGTTAAGAAACAAGTCAGTCATTAAAACCGGAGATCATTTATTAAAAAAGTTCATAACTAGCGACATGTCAATATATATGCGGTACAAGAGAAGTCATTATATCTGGCTAAGTTGCTGAAAACCAAATTTTTACACAATACTTACTTCATACAAAGCGGTTAGTCAATATAGGTGGGGTCATAGTAAACGGATTCTACTGTAATTACTATCGTCCACTGATGTGCGAGTCCACGGTTATTTGCGTCTCCAGGAAACCCTTTCAGTTATTGAGTAGGCCGCATGCTACAATAATAACGACCGGCGCAGGTAAAGACCGACCGGTCAGACCACGACATTTGCTCAGTCTGTGACTAACCCCGCTGCGAGTGCTAATAATAGACGAACATTTAACGACTTCAAGTGTTACGATTTCGTGATGAACATTGTTCATTTATATCTACTAAATTCACACATCTCATTTATTGTTTAACCAAAATTTTTAATTAACCTAACTCTGTAATAAGTAAAGAAATAAATATAAATTCCCACACCTCATACATTGACTTGATTCCGTGTTAAGTCGCTTAAAGCACTTCGGTTACAGACAATAGAGGAATTACAAATATTCTACTATGTTAAATACATATATTTAACACCCAGACACAAACATAAATATCAACACGTAAAATTTGTCCTAGGTGGGGATTGAATCCACAATATTAGGCGCACAAGGGAAGGATCACTACTATTTATGCCATCAGGCCTGCCAAAGTCGCTTAAAGCATTTGTGTTACGAAAACCAGATAACAGAGGAATTACCAATACAATACTTAAATACATATTTGACATGCAAAGGCAAATAACCGTCATATAAATATGTGTCCTGGGTGGGGATCGAACCTACGACCATCGAGCCCAAGAAATAGGAACTCAACCGAATGCGCCATCGGTCCCGTGTAATGAAACATCTGATTGACATGGTAGCTGTTCATTCGAATAGTGTTGTATCTTTTTCTTTCGAACCTAAGAGCATTCGCAATTTCAAACTGATGTTAGTGATCTAGCATGACGGCTTTTAAGTAATAATTGACTTAAGCTTGATTCATACTGACCGTAACATGTATAGGTGGGTATTTAAACAAAAAAGAAATACAGCTATTATCTCTAAGGCTAAGGTGAAATGTAGCTAACTATCATTACATTCCTAGTACTTTTAATATAGAAATGAATATATTTACTGCAAGACCTGCTTAAGGGCAAAAACAAAAACAAAAGCAAATTATGTGATGAAAAGAACTAGCCATTAAGACAATTGACTGATTCCTGAATAGTTTGAGTTGCGAAGTTTTCACACAAATAAAACAATAAAGGTAGAAACTATCGAAACACACGAAACTCATTGATGCATCGCCTGAGCAAACTGCAAATGAGAATAAAAAGTAAAGCCTAATCAATTTCGTACTTTATTTCAAGTAACAAGTCGAAAAATTCACATAAGAAACATTGATAAACACGTTTGCATGGCGTCCGGGGCTGACACGCATGGGCTGCCACCAGCCCTCCTTATACGGAGACAGTGCCTGATGGGGGGCATTAACTACGGCCGGTGGCGAATCGTCAACCGAATCGAACGCTCATTTACAAATCCTAAGTTATATTGTTTGTAAATCAAGATAAATTCATGAATATTTAGCGGGCGGTGACAGAGTGTCATAATGTTGAGTGGAAGTCGCCCGCTGGCCCAGTGACTCATGGTCATTACATAGCCTTGAAATCAAAGCTGGATATGTATTTGCAAACATAGATCACGTTGAGTAGAGTTCGGATAAATGTCGCATATTGAGAGCTGATGCCATTAGTTTAGCTAGGTGTTATTTTTATTAGACCAGGTCGACAAATAAGCATACAGACCGCGTGATAGTAAGCGTCACTGCAGCCCATAGACGCTCGTAACATCACCAGGATATCAATAACGCGTGGCCAAGCTTGTGTCTTGATATTATGCCACATTATCTCTCTCACCTTTAGACCGGAACATAGCAATGCGAACACTGCTAATTGGCAGTAAAAATAGGTGTGAGTGAAGTACTAATGCAGACGAACCATTGTATGAGGTCTACCTCCTAGTTAGTAGGTAGTTTCCTTACCAGAAATAAAAGTAAAAAACAAATAAAACAAATCAATTTACGGCGCAGTATCTTAAAAAACTGTATCGTCAGCAATTAGGGGACATTTAGGCCTGAAAGAAAGATCGGACTATAAGTTTATATAGCATTTGCTATATAAAGTTACGCGTCTTAAGTTACCGACCACTAATCAAAGGGCATGTTAGATCAGGGTGGTGGTAAATCCATCGGCTGCTGCCTGCGCGAAGATACGCCTGGCCGAGGTGGAGCGCCCTGTAGCTGCCACTGCGCACCAACCCACCAGCCGGCGCGTCGGCTGCGGGCTTGTTCACGTTACACCGGACAATATTCTGGTCATAGACTGCCATACCAATTCAATATCTATCAGGTAAAGTTTTACTTCCATGGAAATAAGTGGCCATGGAGAAGGACTCTGTAAAAATAATAAATTGTATTGGGTAGATACATTCTACATTTTCATCGTTGCCGTGAGGTACCGGCATAGAATAGTAGCAGAATCGGCAGAAGGCGGCATATCCATTCGGAACAAACCCCGCCAACCACCCAAGGCCTTTCCAACCATCCGGCTATACAGGCCGAATCCAAGGAGATGCATGCAGAATGGTGACCGCGCGCACTCTCTTGACTCCTCACATATTTTTGCTCTTCGTCCTTTGTCCCTTGTAGTATTTTCTCCCTTCAGGGGAAACCGTTTACACGGGCGACTTCGGTGCCTATCGCCACCCATGCCCACTATTCATTGGATTCTTCTACTACTGTCTTGTTGATGTTTACATCTTCTATGTCCTTCGTAGCCTCGGTCTTCCTAGTCGGTTCCTCACTCTTTCTCGAGTTTCTCAAGTCCACTCCATATTCCGTGCCACACACACGCGAATTCCCGTAGTCGCCAAAAGTTCGCCTTCGATCCGACGAGGTCCCGGTAGTAGACCGGGCCCACCTCGAGCGTCTTCACGCTGTCCAATAGTTCCCTATGCGCGTCCCTGTAGAGCTCGCACTCCCACAGAGCATGGTGTACGTCCTCCACTTCGCTCCCACAGTAGCAGGACCCCGTGCTTGCGAATTTCATTCTGTGCAGTCTATCCCTAAAACAGCCATCCATTCGGAAAATCCTCAATCAGCCAGCCATCCATTCGGAACAGTGTAGTTCAATGTCCCCTTCGCGAAAGCTACTCTCTGCGATTACCAAAAAGCTTGCTTAGCAATAGGCAAGCTTGTTGGCAATCTCTGAGCTAACCTAGGTTTGACAACTGTTATTAAAATCGCAGAGCTTTTGCTTATAGACCAAATTCCCCATTTCTTAGGGAGGCATATGTCCAGTAGTGGACTACCTATGGCTGATATGATTTTTCATCGAGGCGTACCGACAAAATGGAATATTCCCTCGACACCAGATATTGCCTGTTAACGAGACTGAGGTAGAGAAGCCGACAGATTACGTACCATTTGAAAAAGCGTAGCTCAAATGCAACCAAAAGAAGGGCAATATTTTCACTTATATGGAAAGACCTGCGTGCTAGATGATGATGATGATGCTGTGATGAGACATTGCTATGATGATGATGATTCTACATTCCGATGAGGTTCTTTGTTCTTAGACTATGTATTCTTAAAAAATACATCGACATCCCGCTCAGGACTGTTCCACGCTTATTGCAAACGGTGGTTATATATATTGTTTTATTTATTCAGGCCCAATATAAATTCAATGGGCAAATTACGGAAATCAAAAGATAGACATAGATTTAGACAAAGTCAATTATTGATACTTTAGCAGCTATAATACCGTCTCAATTGGTGCAACGTAGTCGTGCTACCATGGATACGTGTTCATACAAAGTCGGGTATCAGATGACGAGGCCCGCCGTGTGCCGACGGCCTTATTTATTAGGGCCGGCTCCCAACCGCCACTTACGCCGCTCGTTTTGTTGCCAGCCGCTTGCTATCGAAAGTTATGCGCACAGTTGCTGATTACACCTGGAGCCTTTGAATTTGCTATTTATAATAAGCCACGTAGTAAGTCACGTGGGAAAAAGTCGAGAGCTTTATGTTTAGTCAGATAGATTAAATTAAAATATATGCCTAATGTATCTATGTACCGTGCGGTACCGGCAGAGTAGATTACCGTGAGTTACCGGCAGAGTAGAATGGTAGCTTCCACTGTGCCAGGTGTCGTAAGCGGCGAAGGCACCAAAACCGACAGAAGACGGTTTATCCAACCGAAACGTGGATGTGTATAAAACGAAGGGCGTGGATGGGCAGCAGCATCCCCATCGCGGAAGTTGCGCTCTGCGATTGCCAACACGCTTGCCTAGCGCGGCAATTATGGGCCTTAGACCTCCTCTCTTTTGGAAAAGCCTCTTGTCCAGCAGTGGACTTCCAAAAGAGTGTAATGATGATATGTCTAATAAAATTAGGTATATTGCATTTGGCAAATGTTCATGAATGTTAGTTTTCCATTCAAGGAGGATAATATATAAAAAAAGTTACATATACCGTGTTTTAAGGTCGATAGAAAAGTTGTAACTTTGAGTGACTCAGTAAAATAAAAATTTAAATATTACAGCTATTATCGCTATTGGAGAATAGATTGTCATTAAAAACCACTATTTCCAAAATGCATGCGTGTGCAAAATCTTTAAACTCATCAACATCATCATCAAAGCAGCTGTCAATCGTCTACTGCTGGACATAGGCTTCGTCGAGTAAAGCGGAATGTTGTTTTACCTCCACCTGTCCGTTTCTGTGCCTCAGTCGCCTATTACCACACCTGTTATAGAAGGAAGTAGAGTTATAATTTGCTGGTACCACAGACTTCAATTTATTTAATTAAAATATCTAATGTTATTTAATAATAAATATATTGATGTCTTATCCTCCGTTCTCTGCGGCTAACTTTTATCTTTTTAAATATTGACTGTTGTTTTTAGATAGTTATTGATTCTGAAATGTTGGTCCATGTCATCAGTTTCATGAGTATTAATCAACTAAACCCATGCTAATACAGCAACCCAAATATAGTTCACCGATCCCAAACCAAATTAGCAACCCAACGTGCAATCAGGAGTAATAGAGCCGTGGAACGCCAACTCCAGGACAACAATTTAATCCAGCCATCAGGCACTAGTTGATTTTCATAAAGACCTGGCAGTTACAAAACGTAAGTCGGCGTGCAGTCACGCAAACGCGGCACGACTATCTCGGGGATTCGATAATTAATATGCTAATAGTTCGGCTTTGCCCACCCCTGCGGACGTGAGAGGCATACCGGCAGGCACAGACTAGGCATCGGATAGTAGGTGATGAGGAAAAATGAAGATTCCGGGACAGGCTTGAGAGGTATTCATTAGTCGCACACTGAGTCTAGCACTTGAAACTGGAAGGTCAATTTCATTCGATATTACGCTCAGTTATCAATAATCAATTTGCAAACATTAGTTGATCATATATGAAAGATACGGATGAAGAAAACAGTAAGATCAAAGGGAAAGGTGAAATAGTATTTTCAGTCGTGTTATTTCGCAAGCGTACATTCTTTGCCATGTTGCCATAGCATTTTTGTCAATGTTAGAAAAAAGAAAGACCTCTTTGGTACTAAAAGTACCAAAAATAACAACAATGAATTTATATTCGAACAAAGCAAGCAAACTACTAGGCATAAAAGGCAATTAAGAAATTCATAATCTCTGACATCGAATTTGCGTGCGCGGGCGCAACAAAAACGCATTGATTTACGAGCAACATGTGACGTTTGAGTGACAGGAGCAGCGCGCGTAGTCAGCCGTGAAGCTCGTATGAATTCTTGAAGCTTACACTGGTCCCGCAAGGTAGGATACTTGGTCCTATGCTCTTGTTATTGTAACTACGAGTATAATTAATTATTTATATTTATAACATTCTAGATTTAACTTGACACATCTTGATTTACGCAAATTTTCTGCTATCAAAGTTTATTGATATGAATGATTTACTACTCCTGTATAGTTCACTAATAATATTTGCGAGTATCAAGTCATGTATTGTAAATACATCAATGTTTAGAAGAATTACCCAAGCCGCTGTGCATTTGATAATAGCTTTTGTAGACATTATAACAATCATGTATGCAATCACAATTATTCTTCTTGTTTTCTGTGAAATACCATTAAATGGATTCCGTTGGCCATTTCAAATATGAGTTTGAGCTACATATAGGAAAATCATCATCATATCAGCTATAGTAAGTCCACTGTTGGACATAAGCCTCTCGAAGATAGGGGGATTTTACCCCTAATTGCCGCGCTGGGCAGGCGCGGTGGCAATCGCAGAGCACAACTTCGCAACGAGGAGGCTACCCATCCCCATCCTGGAGTATTTTAGTTGTGCTGTTTTGGATGGATAAACCGCCATCTATCGGTTCCAAGTACCTTAGTCGCCTCTTACAACACCTGGTACAGTGGGAGGTACCCCACGACTATCTGCTGGTAACCCACTACTATATTTCGATACCCTGTGGGGTATATAGGAAAATATTAAGCCTTAATTTAACCTAAACCCTTACATGCAGCTATTAATTTATAACTCCAACGATTTCTATGATAAATTTGTGCTCGTACAGTAATGCCGGGTCTTATCATCCGTAACCATCATTCCATATTCTTATTCTAATTAAGTTGATCAGACTGTGTGGAAACAATACGATTTACGATCGTTATTGGACGTCATTATAATTGGACAGGCCTAATGCATGCGCGTGTTGAGCCGTGACAGAGAGCAACAAACTGAGGAGTTCCACCGGGCAGCACTCTAGGGCAAATGGTAACAGGCCGCTGTTCTCTCATGCTGGAGTATTTATTTGAAGAATAACAGATGAAAATGTAGTCGAGTCGCACGTTTTATTTGTATGAGCATCATAATCTCTTATTAAAAGGACTATTTTAAATGGCCAACTATATATGATTATAGTATAATGATTATATTAGACTTTAATGACAGTTTACTGTTGTGCATGTTTAGATAAAATAACTTTGTATTTTTTCTTGAATAATAAAGCTGATGAGTTTGTTTCTTCGTTAATATGAATAATCCCCTTAACATCTCATGCACTGACCTGACACCATAGTAAGTCGCTTAAAGCACTTATGTCACAGGCATCAAACAACAGAGGAATCATAAATATACTATTTTCAAACATTTATTTAATACCCAGACACAGAAAAAAAATATCATCATATAAATGTTTGTCCTGGGTGGACATGGAATCCACGACCCTGGGCGCACAAGATAGGATGATTACCATATACACCATCGGGCCCGTCAAGGTGTAAGACCTCCTATGTTGAAATCGATCCCTCCAATACATTTAGGAATACTATGCCGATAATTCCTCTGTATTCAGGAATAGTCGAAATCTTGGAGCATAATTATAGCACAAGGATTCTATGTCGACCTACACCCTTTTTGGCTGGATTTACCACAATATTGCCTCTAGTCTCTTAGGTTTTTCTTAAGAAATAAAAACAGAAAGAGATAAGGTCAACTGCCAGTACCTCACGGTATTTCCGGATTAGGAAGTGAAGCCACAAGTAGTGCAATCATAGGGTCAAAATTGTACAGTGCACCTTTATGAAACACCGGGGTAGATAAATAATTGCTTTTTTTTATTAGGCCAGGTCGACAATAGAATCAGTCCATGTGATAGTAAGCGTTACCGCAGCTTATTGACAATCGTATTATCACAAGGATATCATTAGTGCGTTGCCAACCTTGTGACTTGAAGATATTCTGCAACATTACCCAGTTATTTTACAGACTCTTTTATTCTTCAAAGCTGCTATTTGGAGGTAGAGACAAGTGAGAGTGTAGACCAACTTAGGTGACCTTTTTATAGGATGAACCTATTTTTCATAATTTTAGTATAGATTCTTTTAGTACTGCAATGTATAAGTAGGCTGTGAATGTGTTAAAATTTATAGTTTTTATATTTTTTGTTAAATACCCGAACGGCCCTCTAGTCGTATATATACGACCTCGATCACATAAAATATAATTACGCCATGCACATATATGTAATTCAATTTCCTACAGAAAACAAAGATGTTATATTTCCACCATCAAGTGGTTATCATAAGACATCGGTTATTGAGGTAAAAACGCTTCCATTATCGGATACCGTGCAATCAAGCGTGTGCGCGCCGGTACACCCGGCGTCGACACTTGCTAATACATACCGCAAATATATACATACAGATTCACTGTTATACCTTATTGGTTTTAATATGGCTAAGTTGACAAGCAATTATAAGATCCTCGTGATAGTATGCATCACTGCAGCCTCGTGTCATCACAAGGATATCACTAGCACGTTGTCTACGTTGTAACCTGAAAATTTCATGTCACATTACCCAGAAATTTTACTACCTCTCTCACTCTTCAAACCGGAACACAACTCGAACTCTGCTATTTGGCAGTAGAAATAGGTGAGAGTGAGTTTTGAGCTTCTTGAGTTTTGTGTTCTTCGGCCCGAATAAAAATAAGTTGGTAGGTACATCTTATCCTTCATAGAGATTAAAATGTAAATTAATATGCCTTATCCTACATTATAGAATAACATTCTTTGCCTCCTGAGTTGTCATCTCTTTTAATATATCAAAACGAAACCATCTGCAAATTCTAAGTTTGCGTGCATCTGCCTTCGACTTAGTAAGTCGCAGACAAAGTCTCCAACGATCTCATCTAGACTTTTGGATGGGATTTAGCAGTTTTTCTTAACGGTAAATTTCTGGTAAAATTTAAATTTAGACCCAAAAAAATCCAGAAACCGAACTAATTTAAATTCTTTTACAAATAATTTATCATTTGTAATTATATTAAACTTGTTTAAATAACAACATGATGTTTCATCATGGATACCAGAAGAGTAGATTGGTACCTGTCCCTGTACCAGATGTTATATAAATGCGTAGCTCAAATGAACAGGGAAGAGATGGACTGCAGTAGACGGTCCACCACTACTATGCTTTTGACGAGCCCGAAGGCGTAGGTGGTAGTGGGTTTGATCCCTACCCATAGCAAATATTTATGTGTTGAATATGTATTTGTATTTGGTATAATTGGTATGTATTTAAGTATTATATTTGTAAATCCTCTGTTGTCTGATATCCGCTACACAAGTGCTTTTATCAACTTATTTTAGAGTCAGGTCAACGTATGAGATGTCATGTAAATTTTTATTTTATTTTTATTTTTTTTTTTTTTTGATAGTTATAAAGTTTAACGTGATTTGTTCCATAAAGGACTAAATGCGCCA
Organism: Heortia vitessoides; assembly: GCA_020976665.1. Lineage (NCBI taxonomy): Eukaryota > Metazoa > Arthropoda > Insecta > Lepidoptera > Crambidae > Heortia > Heortia vitessoides. The sequence goes on from JACJUM010003085.1 coordinate 18,773,200, forward strand.
GCAAATTACGGATGGGTTATTTGCTGGTGCAAAGATAAAAAGAACGTGACGAAAAATAGATAAGAAATTATTAAATACCATTTGAAAGTTACCTAATTACATACTGAATGATACTTAGCAAAGATAGAAATAGCCAATCACCACATCAGTTACAATTTGAATGTATCTACTGCAGGAGGCCTACTGGTTTGCCTTATGACACAATGAACAGCGTGCTCACCCATCACGCGGGCCCGATGGTGCCTGACAAAGTAGACCTCTTACAAAGGTAATCTACATGGGTATGGTATTATCTCTCTACCGCGTGATACAAGGATATCACTAGCGCGTTAGCTACCTTGTGACTTAAACATGTTACGTCACATTACCCAGTAATTTCACTGCCTCTATTACTATATTAACCGGAGGTGAGAGTTCGTATGAGGTGTACCTCATGAAAAACCAAGTATGTAATAACAATTTTATATCAAATTTATATTCACGCGAGTATCTCATTCCATAAGTACTTATGCGCGAAGGTTCCGGTGGGTGCCCAGACGAAGCCGGGCCTCAATAATAACGCATCATTATGTCTTCGCATCACCTCGTTCATACTTATTTGAACTTTTTAATACTTAACGTTAAAATGGCGACCAGTAATTGGTCGGAGACAGGGGTGCATGTCATGTATATTTTCTTTTTATCTTATTTTCTTCTTGAGTCTCTAATTTACTCATATATTTTCTTCTTTATATCTCTCTAACCTACAGATTATCTACCTATCTTCCATACAGGCATCCCGATCTCGTTGGTCCCGTAAACGTCTCTTTTTTGAGTAATCCGTGTTTTTTTGTTGGTCGACAAACAACCACGGTCCGTATGATAGTAAGTCCTCAGTTGGACACGGGCCTCTCCAATATAGGGGGATCTTTGCCCATAATTACCGCTCTGGGCAGGCGTGGTCGCAATCGCAGAGCGCATTTTCGCTAGGAGGATGCTGCTACCCATTCCCACTATATTAAGCTGCGCTGTTTCGGAAGAATATATCGCCATCTGTCGGTTCCAGTTCCTTATTCGCCTCGTACGACCCTTGGTACCGAGAGGTGCAATGGAATACTCAGCTGATACTCAACGAATTGCCTGCAGACGCTCGTATTAACACAAGAAAACCCAAAAAAGTACCTCTCTTCTAAATATACATCATTCATTATCTGGCCTCATTTATGTCACAAAAATAAAAACAATATCCAGACAAAACAGCTATTTTGTGTTGCCAGGAATCGAACCCACTGCGCTAAACTAGTTGCAGCACAATAACGTAATATATGGCAAATATTATTTTGTAATATGGTATCAACCCTAACTGCATGGAATCTTAAAACACATAATGAGCGTCCACCACTGAACAGATGTGCGCCAAATTGCCAGTTTATTAATGTTGCCATATCTTTAACAACAATTGATATAGACAATTAATCGTTTTATTAAATAATTTAACGCGAAGTCTACACACGGCGCGACATTTATTTAAATATAAATAATAATATATACATTTTTTATAAACATTTACAAAAACCACCTTGTGCTCATTCCTTGAAGTAACGTGTAACGTCGGTGTAACTTTTCCATTTGGTATAATTGTGGTCTTTTTCCAACAAGAACTTATACAACACAAAAAGTATAATTTCAACTTTAGTATCACTTGAACACTTGACCTATATAAAAGTATGCATCTATATAAATAAATATGTTTGACTGTTTGTAATTCTAAAATAGTAGAATAACTAAATGTATATGAAAGTGTGCAAAGTACTAAAATATATTTGATTCTTAAGAACAGGTCCAATTCTAGCAATACCATATTAGCTATTGCGTGAGGTACCGGTAGAGTAGAATAGTACCTCTCTCTATACCAGGTGTAGTAAGAGGCTACTAAGATACCAGATCCAACAGATGGCGGTATATCCATCCGGAACAGTGTAGCTCACATGCAGAGGGTGGGGATGGCAGCAGCATTCCCGTCTCGAAAGCTGCGCTCTGTGATTGTCAATATGGCAATTATGGACAAAATTCCCCTTTTTCTTGAAGAGGCGGACTTCCAAAGGCTGTAATGATGATGATGAATGATGAAAAATAGATCATACATAAATAGTTAAAACAATAATTTCAAATATATAATGATTTAACAGGAAACAAAGTCAAATTTTCATGCGGACTAATAGAACTAATTGGTTTAATTGTACACTAAGAATGCTAGATTTCAGATTTTAAAATAAAAGCCTCCAGAATCACCAAGACTTATATACTGATATATTTTGGCGAATTTAAGAACTTCGTTAAACTAAAAAGTGATTACTTCAAGGTTTAAAACAATTAAAAACTCACCCATATTAAGAAATTACCACATCTATGTAACCACCACTAATCATATGATATTTCTAGATGTCTTTCATACTATTCTAATTTATTTCCTTTCCAGGAATGAAACGAATAAAAATTATAAAAAAGATGGAGCTATGCATTCCTAGCGTATGTAAATGCGGCAACAATCTAACGGAACGCGACCTTTTTACGTTTTCTGCGTATTTATAGTAACGTTTTTTATAGATGGCCTGATAGCGACTTAATTTTTCAGTGTGCAGCCGAGAATTCCAGCAGCAATCTGTCCGTGTCGGGAATGCATTACAAATATTCTTAAATAAACAAAAACGAATATGATATCCTAAATTCAAAATGGAAACATTCGACGAGCGTTATCGGCAACCGTCAATTCGCGCGCCTCGCCCGTCACACCTGACAGCCGACCCGTCAAAATCAGCTGACAGCGCCAGTCAAACGCCGGCGCGTTCTAAATTTAAATAAAGAGATTGACAGTGACGCGATATGGAACTGTCACGCCGCTTTCAGCCGCGTCCTATCTGAGTGGCAGGTTATTTTCACGAGCGAAAATACGTCAGTGAATTATTGGCGTTTGGATTTAAATCAAAAATAGTTTAAAGTTTAATGACAGCGGTATCGGGGAGCGAATCAGGTGCCTTAATAAGGCTCCCTCGGTTGCGGCGGTGACGTGGGGGGTGCAGGGAGGGGGAAGGTTGCGGGCCTTAAGTGAATGAGAACAAAACGAAGGGGACAGTGTGTTGATGTAGATTTACGTGGCTGCGGACGCAGGGTGCTCTACTGGCCTGACCCGACTACAGCCCGGTGGAGTCGAATTCGGTATACATTTTTACTGAAACGTATAACAAAAATTAAATGTAAATTAAACCTTGTCAAAAATTAGTTATGATATAGAAAACATGACGGCCCCGATGGTGCAGATGATAGAGATCCTCACTTATGCATCATGGGTCGAGGGTTCGATCCCCACCCACGACAAACAATTATATGATGAATATATGCTAGTTCTGTGTCCGGGTGTTAATATGTATTTCATTAACATATTTGTGATTCCTCTGATGTCCGTAACAAGTGCTGTGACCTGCCCACAGGATTGCCAAGTGCGGCAATTACGAGCACAATTCCCCCTTTCTTGTAAGGCCTATGACAGCAGATGACTTCCAATGGCTGATAAAATGATTATGATCATTCACATTATCCAATAGACAATGCCGTGAGGTACCGGCAGAGTAGAATAGTACCTTCCCCTGTACCAGGTGTCGTAAGAGGCGACTAAGGTACCAGAACCGACAGATGGCAATATATCCATCTAAAATATTGCAGCTCGCATCCAAAGGGCCGGGATGGGCCACATTCCACTTGTCTTGGAGAGGCCTATGTCCAGCAGTGGACTTTCAAAGGCTGGTATGATGAATAGACAATAGGGGTCCCGACAAGGTCTCCGAAATCGAACAGTTCACTTCCAAGCAAAACTAACGTCAACCGCCAAAATGTAATTCCCAAAAAAACTTAGCGGTGAAAATTTCATTAGCGCCCCACAGACGGCGCCGCCCCATTATTGGAGACAGGATCGCGAGCCGTAGATAGCGCGGCGGCGGACATTTTTTATCCCTTTTTTACTGTTTCTGTTTCGTGTCCACATACGCTAATGTTGCAGACAACAGATCGGGTTAATATAGGATCTAGTTAAATCGAACCATTCTGCGGCACCCGTAAGGGGAAAGGCTGGCCTTATAATTTACTTTTTACTTTTTTTCCCCCGTTCACAGACTCGTACATACTCTGTTCGATTAAAAAGTAGAACATGTGGTATTTATGTAGTATAAAGATCTTGATTTATTGATTGATTTGTCCTTTATCTATTCAGTGCTATGGGATAATGGAGAAAATAAAATAAAAATATCTTCACAGACTCGGTGGAGAAGACGGTGGTGGTCCTATCTTGTGCGCCAATGGTCGCTTCAATCCTCACCCGGGAAAATAAATATATACATGATGATATTGTGTTTGTTCCGAGTCTGAATGTTAAGGATATTTTGTCGTTTGTTCTTATCACAAGTGCTTTAAGCGACTTACCTCAGAGCGAGGCCAAAATGTAATTTGCTGGAATACAACATGCCCACGACCTCAATAGTGTACAAAGATGTTGTCTGCATATACCTGAACTACTGAATTTTTTTTTAATGATTTATTTGAATTTAATAATCACTTGGTTGAATCAAAACAGAATTTCAGGGAAATACGGGACACTTAGAACCTCCGGTAAAACACAAATGTTAGTGTTAATAATTTTTAGCCGCGAGGTACCGGCAGAGTGGAGTGCATCCCCTTTTACTGGGTGTCGTAAGAAGGGACCAGGTAAGGAACTAAAACCGGCAGATGGCGGTATATCCATCCAAAACAGTGTGGATCAAATGCACATGGCGGGGATGTACTTCCAATGGCTGATATGATTATAATGAATTTTCACTAGTAAGGAAATGCCGTTTTTTATTTTTGATTCAAAATATTGTTTGTAGAGTGTAAGATATGCGATTTAAGACTACGTATAAACGAGTTTTAAAATTAGGAAGCCTACCGAAATTTGGATATTTTGAAATCGAATCGTGCCAAAAAAAATAAATAGAAAATATATATCCTCGCGTGTCTCATGCGATATACGCAGGCGCCGCACTTGAATATAAATTAATTATTTATTACAAGGGATTATAATACAGCTTCGTTCATAATAAGACATTGTAAAATTCAACAACGTTCACAATTGTCATTGATAAAGAAGCAAAACGCATACCAGGTGCAAGAGACAACTTGTAAATGCAAATACAATATTTAGAATCCATGCAGTTAGTATACTTAGCGCGAAGAACGCGAGTCACAATAAACCGTGCAATTTGCTACGTGCAAAATAAAATGTTTACACAAACAAAAATTAAGGGTTAATTATTTGTGTTGCAACATTACTTGGACGCTAAGTTGACAGTGCTGTCGCGATATCGTAGTCACCTGCTCATTAAAGAATTTCAGGGGATGCGCGAGCGCACAGCGCGCACGCATCCACGTTCCAAGTTTAAATTTTAAACGCATTTCGTCGCTATCTGTCATCGGGAGCGGACGCCCGTATTGGTTGGTCGACGATTAAATCTCCAATGCGGTGGCCATTAAAATAAGTGGCCCTTAATAGTTACAGATAATGCGAAATTAAGGAATTTTTATATGAGCAACAGGTGTACGTGTGCCGACTGTTGAAATAATATTAATAGTTTCCGAAAGATCCTATCAGTTATATTTACAATTGAAGAAGAATTCATTTTGAAAAAACGAAAATTTTTCATTACCTATCCGCTTTTATAGTTTATTTTTGTAGTAACGTTAATGGCGCAATTAACTCGCAATCGATCTAATGAGGTTTTTCTTAGAGTTTCTAGTGGCTCTTACATTCTGGGCCTCGTCAGGTTCACGAAGTAGAAGTAAAGAGAAATTACTTTTATAATTTCTTGTTACACATTTACAATCAGTTGTAACGGATCTATGTCCGACACTAATTTAGACTTGGAGTATTGTAGGTACGATTTTAATTAATACGTGAGGTAGAAATTATATCGTTGTTTGCAAGGAAACGCCAATATTTATCTAGGTTTTGGTTTAAAATATTGGCTGTGATGTCACTGGGTACTGTGGCATCATATTCTTAGGTCACAAGATTGATGCTTGCAGAGATGTAATCGCGAGTATCTAAAGGCTACAGTGGCCGCCTCAACGCAAATACAGATAAACTAAATACTAGAAACTAAAGTACTAATTAAAAATAATCGATTCTCAGGACAAGTTTCTTATCAAAAAATTTTCTATAGAAAATGAGCTAGGAACTATTTGATGAAAATAATTTTTATTCAAATCCACTTACTTCAATACTGATATGCATTTACTCCAATTTTTATGGTCGTCCCCTCAAACACGAATACATAACAATACAGATTTCATACATACACGAGGTAGACCTCATCCAAAGGTCGTCTGCATTGGTACCTCTTTTTTGCCTATTTCTATCGCCAAATAACAGAGTTTACATTGCTCTGTTCCGGTTAAAAGGGCAAAAGAGGCAGTGAAATTACTGGGTGATGTGACTCTCAATCTCAACTCGCTTGAGATATTTTTGTGATATTACGACTCTCCATAGGCTGCAGTAACGCTTACTAGAGTTACTAGCACTCGGTCTGTGTGCTTATTTGCTGGTCTAATAAAAAAGTACAATTCACTCGAGTTTCAACATACATTAAAAGTCAGTATATAGAGATTAATCATTAACATGGCAGCTCTAGAGGCCCTAGATATAGACATCTCTAAGAAAGGGGGATTCTTGCTCTTAATCGTAGTTCGTGGCTTGGCGATGAGGATGCTGCTGTCTATCCCCGCTCTCATGGATGGATATATTGCCATCTGTCGGTTCCGGTACCTCAGTCGCTTTAAACACTATTCTATTGTGCCCGCCACATGATTAAGTCATAGTTATTTGTTTACGTGATTTAGTCATAATTTTCAGTAATAATAAGGACCAAAAGGCTGCGTAATATCCAATACAGGCAATCCTGCTCACAACAACATGCAACATCTTCACAATATAAAACACATCTTCTAACTCCTTGACACACTATATCTCCTAACCTGTCAACTCATCCGAACAACAGACACGACCTTGCCACTATCTACCTTCAGATGTCACCACGAGTGGCCTAATCTGTCAAAGTCGATGCAACTGTCATATCGCACTTTGAAGATCCACTGCGCGAACGTTCAGGAATCACCTTTGATCGATTGGTGACTGATTTGAGATGTTTACGAGAAACTATCTATGTATATCTATATATGTTCTTGTATGTTATCTTCCTCTCTCCTTTGTTTGTCACCTGATAACCATATCTCAATTTATCCGAATAAAAAGGATTTCTGTAATACATACAATAGTTTGTTTAAAATAGGGTTTTTTGACATATTATAGCAGTTTAATTTTTATAGCAGATAATCGTAGATAGCCATTTATATAAATATTTTTAAAAAAGGTACGGGAAAAGTAGTGGGTTAAATAAGTTTTCTAGTAAAATATCAGCTTATAGGTAATAGGTATTATAAATGCGAAAGTATAACTGTCAAATGACTGCTGCCATGTTTTTGGCTGAAAATCGGATAAATCTCGGGGAAAATAAATTTCGAAGGCATTGTATTAGACAGTTATTCACTTGGACTTAACCAGAGTTGCAGATGAAAAGCTAGTATCATTAAAGTACTATGTACGCCCCGCGGTTTCACCCGCGTAAAAGTTTAGAACTGATACTACCGTTGCACCCTACTTATAGCCCCTTAAAGGCTGATTTCCTAAAAAAATATTGTACACGTGTTTCATAATTTTCAATATAGAACCTTTATACTGAATTTTGAAAAACTTTGCATACGTAAAACCGAAACTTTTAGAAAACCATTCTTAGTGCCTTTATTATTCAAGGAACCCCTGTGCAAAATTTCAAGTTTGTGACCTTTATAGTTTAGGCCCTGCGTTGAAATTTCAGTCAGTCAGTTAGATACAATAAAATAAGTAGAGGTAGAATAATTGATACAATAAAATTTTCCCTTTCAGTTATTATACATTATAAAAATCGTAAAAAGAGTTCTTTTTATATGACTAAGCAGTCAAACAAGCATACGGCCCGCGTTATTACGTGTAATCGTCACCACAGTCTGCAGACGCATTTATTATCACAAGGATATCACTAGCGCGTTGCCAACCTTATGGCTTAAAGAGATTATGTCACGTTACACTGTCTCTCTCACCATTTAAATCAGAACTTAGCAATACGCTGCTTTTAGGTAGAAATAACTGAGAGTGAGATGCACCTTTGTTTGAGGTCTGTCTACCTCTTGGGAATGTACCAGAATTGTCGAAAAAAGCATTATTATTATTGCAATTTATCGCGAATTACAATCAACGTGCTAGTAAAGCAACCAATTAAATGGATATGTAACATATATTCATTAAATATGTTAATTCACTATTCATAAAGATCAACAATGGATATAATTTCGTCCAGCAAAATGTGTAGCAATACGCTGCTTTTCAGAAGAAATAGGTGAGAGTGAGGTACCATACACGAACTTTGATGTCTACCTCTTGAGGATGTACCAGGATTGTCTAGAAAAGCTTTATGTATTATTATTGCAGTTTATCGCGAACAACTATCAATGTCCTAGTAAAGCAATTTAAATGGATAAGTAATATATATATATTAAATAAGTTAATTCACTATTCATACTGCTGCCACGTATTCTGTGCTTTGCAACAGTGACAAACTTATCACGCATAACAAATTTAAATGTACTTAGGTAATTCAATCTATACAAATATAAAGTGATAATTAATATAACATTAATAATAAATAAATTCAAAAAGTTACATAGTACCTATATTGTGTGTACAAATTCTCCCAACCCCAACCATCAAAAATGCAACGCCCTTCACATTAGCTTAACAAACCAAAATGGCCGAAACAAAAACACCGTTACCAGCAATTCATTAAAACTTTCCCAGTGATGACCTCAAAGATCCGACTATTTATATAAGGATGGTAGATTTTTCCCGCGACTGGCAACACTAACGGTGAGCCAACGAGCCAAGTTAGATTGCAGAGGCATAATAGGAGCCCCAATCTCATCCAGATGAGAGGTATTCTGGAGGTGACGATATTTTTTTGGGCAATGTAATTTGGCGCGTAAAAGTTAATAAATAAGATGGCAACATCGTTCGCTGAGAAAATACGGGAGAACGACTCACTAGGGTTGTTGTTACATGAGTAGACACTTGTATTAAGTTTCATAGGCACAAAACACACCACAAATTAAAGTGGCTTACTAATCGCTATTGTAGAATATTATTCTCAAATACTCTCGTTAAATCTAATATGTATGTAAATACAGTTATTTCAAAATGTGTATCGATAAAATTATGTCGTATATATTTAAAAATATAATATATTCGCTATTTACTTAAAATATAATAATATACGATACATAAGATAGATTAAAGAATAATCTGATGAGAGATCAATGTGATGTAAAAGATTATGTTGTGACTATAATAGAGCTAGAAATGTTGAGATGGTTTGGACATGTAGAAAGGATGGATGAAAGTAGAGTGACTGCACAAATGTATAGAGCGGAAGTAAATGGAAGAGTTGGTATATGACGATCGAGGCAAACATATCCTAATCAGGTAGAAGAGGTATTAAAAAAGGGCCAGGTCAGAATTACCAAGATTAAACGAGTATGTATGAAAAGACTAATGCTAGTAAGGGAAGCCAGAGAAATATGTCAAAATCGTGGCAAATATAGATCCATAGTCTCTGCCTAACCCGATGGGACACAGGTGATGTATGTAATAAATAATATAATGTACTCATTTTTTCTGTTATCGGGATAGACCGATTTTGGGCCGATTTTAGGCGATTTTTGACCGAATGGAACGAGACTAATAAATAAGTTAACGCTTTTATTTAGGCGATTACATATAACTAGTAGTAATAATATATACCGTAAAGTACCGGCAGAGTAGAACAGTACCTCCGCATTTACCAGGTGACGTAAAAGTCAGACTAGGGTGTCAGAACTGACAGATGGCGGTATATACATGCGAAACAGTGCAGCTCAAATGCACAGGGTAGTGCATCCCCATCGATAAAGCTGCGCTCTGCGATTGCCAACACGCTTGCCCAGGCAATTATAGGCAAGACTCCTCCTTTCTAGGGGCATCTTAGTCCAGCAATGGTATTCCAAAGGATGGTATGATGATGATAAAGATGAATATATACCCTCCTATTGATTATACTACCTAAGTACAAAAATGCATGATCTACATAATGGCCATGAATATATCCTTATTCTGCTTACGTTATAAGTTGAATGGTTGTCTGTAATGTTTTTTTACATCTAGTATAAGCTAGACTTTGTACAATGGTCGTCTGCATTAATACCTTACTCTTATTTCGACCGTCAAAAGCAGAGTTCGCATTGCTGTTTGAAGGGTTGTAGATGCAGTGAAATTATTGGGTATTGTGACATAATATTGTAACATACCTTCAAAACAAAAGGTTATCAACGCGCTAATATTCTTGTGATATCACGAGCGTCTATAGGATGCAGTGACGTTTACTATCACGCGGACTGTACGCTTGTTTCTTGACCTGGTCTAATAAAAAAAAGATTCTACTAAAAACTACCGAAAGGATTTTAGCGAACCTTTATGGTTTGTAACGAATAATATTTATTGGTATGAGAGATTAGCACATCGCTATTCTAAAAAATACAAACCGAATTCAAAAAACTTAACATTTAAAAATATTATTATTAATAAACCAGCAAATACCTAATGTTTTTATTTGAACTAAGTTGTGTCGATAGTCTTTCAAATCTTCGATATTTGCTAAATTCTGCTAAGATGATATGATCTCAGGACTTTACTCAATCTAGTTGTATTTTTGCATTTACGATAATTTATGTAATTCAGATTGGGTTATTTTGTACTACACAAAATAACCAGTACCAACTAAATAAACTACCAAATAATCAGTATCAACAAAATTAACGTATGCTCGTCTCAAAAGATTTTTATTTTATTTCCTGTGCTAGTATTAAGTACTAGTATGAATAATTGTCAATTTTTACCGCAGCCCTGTACTTATCTAACGGACTGGCTTTTAAAATTATTATTTTAAGTTATATAAACTGCTATTTTTATAATATTTACTATTAATTTCAATAATGTTACGTTTAATAAAATGATGCTTAATTATGATTTAAAATATTCTAAACGAATAAAATCATATTTCAAATATAGATTATAATGATAATACCTAAATAATCTTTGTATCATGTACGCAACGTTTACAAAATCCGAATACAACATTTTACAGCACAGAACAAAAGGTAACCTGTTTGAGAATTTATTTTCAAGTATTAAAAAATTAACAATAAATTATTTCACATTTGTAAATAATAAAAATACTTAAATGTCATATACATTGTTTGATGTACCTACAATCCCTCATACCTATACATAGTCAAATTAATTATATTTGTACTTAAAGAACTAAAAAAAATACAAATTCATTGTATGGTTAATTATCAAATGAATAATATACACTAAATAAAAAATACCGATTAAAACTAAAAATAACTCAGTCAAATTCATGTATTGAAGTTTAGAAAAATCTTCAACAAAGTTACGTAGGCCAGCGCGCAAAATACTACTAACGCCACCTATCGTTTGGTAGACAAACAAATCAAAGATAAAACATCAAATTTTCTGCTCAATATTATTTTCGTCAGTGTTCTTCCAGGATATTAATAATTACGTATATTCTATGATATTTGTAACTATGTGTGCGTATCAAAAAGAAGTAATCATAAAAAAAGGTAAAGATTTTCTTCCAACTGCAGAATATAAGCGGGGTAGTCGCGGACCGAGCGAAGTTTTGTTTTATTTGCAATGTTTAATTAAACGTATCGTGGCTCGATGGCCATTGTCCGACTTACCTGCGCGCCGATTTGAATCCGCTCCCGACCGGTTTCACGGCCTGTCATCCACTTTTTATTTTTAATAATTTATTTACTTCTTAAAATATACCACAAACACGCATCATTCAATGCACAAAAATGTTTATCAAAATAATTTTATATTACTTTATGTCATACACAACACGATCAAAATGATTTCCAAAAATTGTCTAAAACTTTTTTTACATAACAAGCTTTTTATTCATCTTTTCTTTACCTCATAGGAACGAAGCAAAAGCATACCCACATTCAGTTTCAAGTTTATGAATTCGAAAACATACGAATCACGAATCGTGTCGCCCGCATTCCGAACGTTTATAATTCGCGCCGCGCGTACAAAACATCCGGCGCGTTTCGCGCGTCTGCCGCGATGTCAGTGTTGTCCGTCAAACACCGGGGGCGGTCCGCCGAGGGCCGGGCCTCAGCGCTCGGCTAACTTCGGAACGGAGCGCTCTCGCTCTGTCTGTAGTACAACATGAGCTGAGTCACAACTGCGTAGCTCTTGTGTTTTTATTCATTTCATCATAGATACAGACTGGTAAGTCAATTTGTTCATTTCATTTTGTTTCTGTTATGTGTCTTCTGTATACTACTTGACGGTAAGTCTACACGTAACGTATTAATGCGTGAAAATGGCCGTGCTGTTGTTTACAATGAATCTGTATAGCGAATGTTATTTATATTTTATTTCTAGCTTCGGGGATGATACGTATAATTTGAAAGTGGTAGATAGATGTGCTTTTTTATATTATGTAACGTGGTATTGTTGTAAATGGTAATTAATAGTTTTTTATTACAAATATAAAATCATAACCTCAAAATATGTAGCGGCTGTTGACAGTTGTTGTAGTCAGCCGCGCGCCAACAGATGGCGCTGGCAGCGGGGGCGGAGTTTGGTAACTGCCACACTAGACGTATGTCATTTTCGATAATTGAAGGTTAGTTTGGAATTGTCGAAAATTTTAGATAAAGCGTTGTTTATTTTATGACGCTTGGAACCCGACGCGGCGCTCGTAAATACTCGGCTCTGTAATGGAATGGGAGTTTTAGGAACTCTTTATTTATAGAATTCCATCCTTGATACCTGTCTGCTTATTTGTCTCTCTATAAGTTTTAAATTTAATATGTTTGTATTATGTTTTGTGGCTGTGATGTTTATTGTCAAGTTTAGTTAAGTTTTTTCAAATGTTGCAAAATATGGTATTTTTATTATAAGAAAATGAACCAATGTCTATTTGGTTACAAAGCTTAATAAAATAGTAAATAAAACACAACAACAACAACTGTTTTAAACCTCCGATATAACTAGAAATAAGGTTGCAAACCTACGCTTGTAATTAAAAGTCCGCCATTTGAAACGGTCTATTTATTTTGTTTGTGACGCGGCAATGCTGGCAGGTTAGGTATCGAACATTTATTTTTCCTTTAGCCAGTGTTTAGCCGGGCCGCACTTCTTCATCGTCAGTTGGGCGTCGTGAGTGCGTACAGCGTTGATCCACTGCGACCTTCTTGGGTACCGTCCGCAGAAAAATCTATTGCGTCACAAAGCGGTTACAGTCACTGTCACAAAAATTATATCTACTTATTATTTCTGATTATACGATAAAACCTTATAGCAAGTTTATAAATATTAATAGAAGTTATGTTAAAAAGCTGATTGCTATCAGTCATATGGAAGTTAGAAAATGGTTTTGGTAAAAACCGGTCTTTGCAATAATAGCTTGCCTTCTGAAAAATATTTCCTAATCCCCTATTCACCTTTTTTATTAAAACCTTTGACTGTTTAAGACTCAAAAAACTAACCATAGAAATATCCCAAGTTTCTTCACAAAACTAAACAAGGCAATATATTTTTTAAACATCTCAATTTGGACTAGCAGTATGTTGTAACACGTTATTTGAACCCATATGTAAATATAAAATATAATTACCAAGATACATCACACATAATCACCGTCTTAATAACGTGATTGCTGGACAAATAGCTTCCTCCAAAATCAATATCCAGTAATAATTATAAATAGAAACTTGGAAAAAACGTTGATGCGGTGCGGACGGTCCAAGGCGTCGCCGGGGGCCGCTCTTGACAGATTTATAGCGTGCGTGGCTGTTACTCGTACGCACCACCCGCGTCCCGCGCCCGCGCCCGCGCCCGCGCCCGCTCCCGCACCCGTCCCCGCGCTCGCTCGCCCCCGCCCCACGAAAATTAAAACGTTCCATTTTCGAAATTCTTTCAAATCCCCCACGATTGAAATTAATTTTATTTATTGAATGCTCACCTTTTTTGTCGATCGTACATTTTTTGCATATTTTATAGGGATTTAAAAATGGTTGCGGAATATGTTTATTTATGCCTTCATCTTTTTTCAAACTGACATGCTTACCTAATATAAGTTTTTAAAACATTTAAATGTATAAATATAAAACTTACACTAAACACATTTTTATAACTGTGCCACAAGACATTAGAATTATGGTAATATGCAAGTACTTTTTTAAAAGTTGAGGTTAGACCTTAAACTAATATCAGCAAAAATAAATATATTTCTTTTCAACTATGATGTTAATGACTGCCATAAGTTGTTAATTAGACAAAAGTAATCATAAATACTAAACGAGCCACCGCTGCTCAGTCCCTCGACCATATCGCCCTCCCAAAACCATGCACCAACGGTACATTCTCAGCAAAAAAATTAAAATTTACGAGTGAAACAAACAATGAGAGTAATACATCACTCGTCATAAAGCACAGATTACGACTGTCCACCGAGACAGATTTACGAGCGATTGCATAATAGATGCAACTTCTATACGAGTGCAACAAAAAATTAACATCCCTTCACATTCATTTCGTAAAGCTTTCACTTCAATAGCCTCATTTCGGATTCGTGTGAAACAGTCATAACTTGCAATCGATAATGCGCATAAAAAATATCTTATTTAAACAATACCATTTCGAACAGGTCTGCCCTCTGGCTGAATGGGGAATGTTCCTTTGACAAACGCACGTTAAACTCTGTTGCAATCTAAGCGCATTTTGCACCTGTGTTACTGAAATTATATAGGTGTGTTATTTTTTAACTGTACGGTCTTTTTCTTTTTTTGTATTTTGAATTCTTAGTAGAATTGCCTAGTAATACGATCTCTTTAAATGCTTCATAATTGTTACTAATAAAATGTATCTTTGGTCCGATTGTACTAGATAGATTGATTTTAACTAGATTTTAACCGATAGGTCATACTATAATTAGTATTTGAAGAATCTTAAACGTTTATTTCACTCATTAATTTTTGGGCGACGTAAAAGTAAAAAAATAACGCATTCTAAAGCCGCCAACATTTTTTTTTACATTATATCAAATATTATAACACATAAAAATTAGTAGGTATTAGGAGAAAATTAGGCTTTGTTATAAAAATCTATTTAGGCCCTCACGATGAGAAAGAAACATTGAAATTGTGATTAAAATCAGAGTCGAATTGGGAAGTATTTAAAGCGACAATCTATGATGGCAACTAGATATAGAGAGAGATAGAATTAGGTCATTTTGTAGAGAATATATCGATGAATATTAAGTATTGTTGCCAGTACGTTAATATTTAAACAATGGCACGTTATTTTCAACACAATTACCGCTGAAACTCGGTAACATAATACAGGTGGATTAAAATTTCGTTTAGAATAAATGGTGGCTAATTAATAATAAATCAAGTGTCCCCCGGATTATCCGTGACGGGACGGGACAAATGTTTCCGGTCGCCGGGACATCCTTTTATTTATTTTATTATTTTTATTTACGGAATAAAAATTTATGGGCTCAAATACCGCCTTCCGAGAGATTTAGCGGGTATGTCATAGACTCGTGTGAAAGCTCGATCTGCGCTGAATTATGAACGGTTTTAATGGTCTGTGGTCATGTCGAAAAAGGTTGGATATAATATATAGACATATTTATTACAGTGCGGTGTAAATCCATGTCGGGGACAAGCGGGTGTCGTGTCGCTCGTCGGCTCGGACTTTTAATTATTCAAAATCGCTTTGTTTTCGTTCTTTTACATTTGAACCGAGAGGTGACCTTGGGTAAGTTGTGTGTACGCTAAAGTGCCCGTTTGTCGACATCAATCGGCCATGTTTATTGCGATCGCGCTTCATTTTATGAATTTAGCCCAATTTATTATTTATAACATGCTCGAAAGTTCTTTGCTATCGATATTTTTATGTCTTGATCGGATTAAATTCATATTTTCTAGGCTTTCATATTTTTTTGGATAACCTCAATCTGTTACGAAACTGAAATAAACCTATTAGAACTTTGAGTAGAAAAAAAAAACGAGTCTGGTCAACATCGTCCGAAATTTGTGAAAGTGTAAAAGGAATGAAACAATTATTTTTATGAATGAAACAATTACGAAAATTATTTAGAGGCAAAGCAAATTTCGTATAGTTGAAATGTGTATGGATCAGTAGCGCACAAAATATAATAGTAAGCAATTCCAGAAAACATTAGGTACCCAAACCATTTTACTTTGTTTATGGTAAAAATCCATTGTAAAATATATTTATCTTCTTTGTATTTAATATCAAAAGACTTTTAATTTATTCTCATTCATTTACAATGAGATATTACAGTTATTATAAATAATATAAAAATTAGCCGGTACTCGACTCCAAATACAATCCCAGCCTATTACGAAACATATGTATACTCTCACACTCCAAGACTTAAGTATTGTATATCAAGCAATAATTATTTTAATAAATGTCATTGTTTGATCAACCTACGATATGCATAATTGATATTTGTGCTGCAGATTTACTATTGTTATTTGATACTCATACTATTATTATTATTATTTACGCTAATTGTTATTCCCTTATTTGGATACATTAAATGCCTATATTTTGTTAATTTATGCATGACATGCTGTACCCGCGACTTCGTTCGTCGAATACTAACTATAGTTATCTATAGTTAGAATTCGACGGACTAGGCTATCTATAGTTTTCAAAGAGAAAAAAATCGTTAAGGGTAAATACTAGGTTTGCAAACTTAGTATAAAAATTGGCTGTTTTTGAAGTTATGCGAATAAAATAAAGCATGTAGGTTCTTTATTAAAAGTCTAGAAATAAATGTAAAATATCATTTCGATAATCATCTCTTAAGAGGATAAATTGGGGGTTCGAAGTGAGTATGAAAGTTCTATCACTTAAAGCGGGGGCATCCGCGGGGCGCTGCTAGTATTGTAATAAATCTCTTCCTAGGTAGTCTTTAATATGTACTAAAGTTATTAAAAATATTATGAAATGAAATGAGAAATTATCATTTTGTTAGCGTTTAGCTTAAAAACTGAACGAATTTGGGATTTTATTTATCATCATCATCATATCAGCCGTTCAAAGTCCACTCGTAGGGAAAAGCCTCCCAAAAATGGGAGAATTTTGCCCATAAATTACCGTGCTGGGCAAGCGTGTTGGCAATCGCAGAGCGCAGCTTTCGCGACAGGGATGCTGCTGCCCATCGTCGCCCTGTGCATTTGAGCTACACTATGAATGTGAACTACGGATGGATCTACCACCATCTGTCGGTTCTGGTACAGTTACGAAGCATGACCTGACATGGTAATCTTGAAACAGGAAAGTTCTACAACTTAAAAGGGTGAAACCGCGGAGCGTTGCTGGTTGTTTCATAATATGTAGTAGCATGGTTCCTTTGATGAACTTTTGCTTGCATTTTTGATAAGTGAAATAAAGATTTATTATCCATTTATTTATCTTACCAGCCATTGGAAGTCCACTGTCCACTACAAGAAAGGAGGAATTTGCCCATTATTGCCGCGATGGGCAAGCGTGTTGTCAATCGCAGAGCACAGCTTTCGCTACGAGGATGTTGCTGACCCACCCTGTGCGTTAGAGCTGCACTGTTTTTAATGAATATATCGCCATCTGTCGGTTCTGCCATCTCACGGCTATTTCTATTTATTATTTAGACGAAACTCAGGGGGCCTTTTATTATAAATAAATATCATTATTTTGTCCTTATTTCCAGTTTAGAAGAACTCGGATTGTAACATAAATAGGCCCATTAACAATCCCCGGCCTAAGATGGAATCTTTGTTGTGAGCAATCATTATTTCAGTTTGTTGCAATCGCATAAATACATGCGTCCCTTTCACAGTCAGCTTATTAAGAGAGAAAGAAACATTATCGCGGTCAATTTATCTAGGGCCTCTAGATTCTATAATTGGATACAAAACGGTTTGAAGGGATCTGTGGGAAGAATTCGCTCCATAAATAATGACAGATATTTACATACAATAATGTACATGAATATTCACACAAAACTGGCATACCTATGACGTCATAATTTGTGAGTAGAGGTGGTCTATTTTCTCTATGGATTTGACTTACATGGCGGGAACTGTTGTTTTGTTGGGGTCAAAAGTAGCAAATTTCTTTGCTAGGTTGATTTTTGATTGAACGCGTTACAGATAGAGAGGGAGTGCATTATTACTAAGGGTTCATAAGTTCGGAAATTATGGTGAGTTCTATCACAAGCCATTTGTAATTGAAACTAAGAATAGAGAGTTCTCTCTGAGCTTTGCTCCTAAAAATGCATATGCGAGGTGCATATCATATTATTTAAAACATTTATTGTTATTTACTTGTCAATGAATGATAATGAGTGACACTGACAGCCCTAAAGCGGCCTAGCAATGCCGGCCATACATACATACATACACACAAACAATAACTTGTAATACAAGGCCGAGTACAAATTTAGTTATCCTCCCACTCGGCTCGCCCGATTATTTATAATAAAACCTTTTTATACATTTTGTTTCCGATTCAACATAAATAAGATATGTTATTTAAAGCCAATATATCACTTGACAGGTGGTAGGCAGTACTCAGATTTACATCCGGTAAATTTGTGTCGAATTTCTAACGTGGTAAGGTGGGTTTTGGCTTGCGCACGAGGATGGGTCGTCGGGTCGCAACGGACGCTTCATAAGATTTACACATATATCAAAGTAAGTCTTTGTGTGAATGGACTGAGAGATTTTAATCAACGTCCGAATGCAATATGTCGGCCGGTGCACCGAGTATCGGTACTCGCGTATCGATGCTTGATTCCAGTAATTAAGTTTAAACGATTAATTAACGAGATCTGGCGGTACCAGTTCGCGGTATCGATCACGGATCCTGAGACAATTCGACAAATGCGACGATTCATTTTGAGTACGGGCGAGCCTGAGAAGATCTTGCACGGCAAATATGCCAATTAATTTATCGAAAACATCTATTGACTCGGACACAATTAAGCAGTATCGAATACATTTATTTATTGCTAGGATACTATGCATTTTGTCTTCATGTAAAGCGACACGAAAATCAAATATCATAATGTTCTTTTGGGTACAAAATTTATGTAACACAAAAATTCTGTTTTTTTAACATTTCTTACGATTCGGATCTCTCTATAAAATTTTTTAACTGACATGTTTCTCAATAATTATTTTTTAAATCTCTAGAGTTGAAAGTGTATAGTGAACTGATGCGCCTACTGGCGCCATCTATTGTCGCCCGCGGGCAACTCCAAATTCAAACCAACAGTTGCAGCGTCCGATGACCGCTTCCCGATCCGCAGCTAAAGAAAGATAATGAGAGGTGTACAGTGTCGCCGAGTGGGCAGCGAGTGCCGGCGCGTTGCGTCGGCGGCTGACGCGGCGCTCGGCTAATCGATGCGCGCCACTGCGCTGTCTTCCAGTGGCGGCCATTACGCACCTTTATGGCCAGCCTCGCCCCCCGCGCGCCTCTAAGGCGGCACATGACGAATCAATATGCCGCCAACCGACTCAACACTTATTTATTTGACACGATTTATTAGCCGAATGCCTCTAAACTTTTATGCGCCCCCCCCCTCATCCCACCCCAATGCTTTATGATGGACGTGATAAAATTCTATGTTTTCGCTGTCTTTTATTGGCAACGGCTGTCCCGACAGATGCCTCGGTGTTTTCGTCCTTTTATCCTCCAACTATTTCGAGTTAAAAGTTAAGAAAGTTGCGGTCGCCTATAAAGATTCTTTTTGCAGTCGGCTTCATTAATTACCGTTTTATTTTGCGAGTTGCAATTAACATTTGTTACCTTTTTTGCGGAGCGCGGGCGCTCGGTGTAGACTGTAGACAAAATGTCGGGCGGAAATGTGTAATTTTTTCACAAATATTGCGGAAGGAAGGCGAAGGCTTCCGCTGGCCTGTTTAGATGGTTTTTATGCTAA
This sequence comes from Heortia vitessoides, assembly GCA_020976665.1. NCBI lineage: Eukaryota > Metazoa > Arthropoda > Insecta > Lepidoptera > Crambidae > Heortia > Heortia vitessoides. The sequence continues at coordinate 18,793,455 of JACJUM010003085.1, forward strand.
TCGCGGAGATTTGCTGGGCTTTCTTTTAGCGCGACAATTATTCACGGTGTGCGGTTAGCTCGCCCTTGAAGAAATTAGCGGCGCGGTGGCCACGCTTCTGGCCGGAGTAAGACGCAGAACTAGCACATGCTTTACCACTTACAATTTAGAAAAAATATTGCATATTTTTGTGTTTTGTTTAAATCAAGTATTTCTAACGAAGGTTCCGGGGTATTTAAATGTTTCGTGGCAGTGTCATATAAGATTTTACCACAGCTAAATTATATTAGTGATATAACGTGTCGAAATTGTAGCGTACCTAACATCAGTAATAAAATAATTGTATTCTTCAAAGTGTACTCTCATATTGTCACGATGACTCTGGAAACAGTTTAGGCTCTAGCAGTTTAGGACTCTTGTAGGATGACAGTACTAACAGATTGGTCTAACCAGTCAAACCAGTGGCTTATTGTTCTTCAAAAAGATAGCCATGGAGCAGAATCAAAATCACAAATAAATCTTCAAAGTAATCTAAAGAATAGTAATCCAAAAAGTAAGCATGCGATGTAGACAGCTGGTTTCTTTTAAATTGCTGTGTTTATTCTTTCATATTTTCACTTGGGACTCCATATAATAAAATAACTTCGTTTAGTGTTTCGTTGGCTTAGGAATCACTTGGTTAATTTAGAAGAGGGCTGATCCTCTCACGGTGTCCAAAGACACAAAAAAAAAAGGTCTCAAGTGATAGAAGCAGTTATGGTAGAGGCAAAAGTTTATTAAAATCTTAATTGCTTTATTAAATCGAACTAATACCTACACTATATGAAATGTGGAGCAAATATTGATAAACCATACACAGAGTATTGTTTAAATAATCGTATCAGCCATTAAAAGTCCACTGCTGGACATAGGCCTCTCCAAAAAGGGGTAATTTTGCCCATAATTGTCGCGCTAGGCAATCGCAAAGCGCAGCTGTCGCGACGAGGGTGCTGCTGCCCATCCCCGCCCTGTGCATTTGATTTGCACTATTCTAATCTGCCGGTACCTCACGACATTTGTTTAAATATTTGAACTTAATGCAAAGGATGGGATAGATTATCTAGTTTGTGTCCCACTGGCACTAAGCGCCCCTCATCGCCGCAGCCGGTTAATACCGGTTAATGGCGGATATTCTTTACGTCCCTCGTGATGCGCCCTACCTGTGAAATTGTTTGACATAACACTATTTCTTACACTGCCGTGGCTTTATTTCATAATTTCGTCTTGCAGTTAGATTAACGGTGTAATCTATTAAAAAAGATACACTTTTAAATGAGGGTTCCCGAGATGTACCGAATAACATAACAAACAGTTCATTAAAAGTAGGTATGTTTATCATCACGCCTGTGTCCCATCGAGGTAGGCACACTATCGATCTTCACTTGTTACGATCGTGGCATACCTCTTTCGCTTCCCTTGCATCAGTCATTTCACACACGCTCGTTTATTCTTTGTACTTCTTACCTGGCCCTTCTTTAATACCTCTTAGTTAAGGTACGCCTAGGTCGTCCTATACTACATATATACTACTATACAACTCTTCCATTTACTTCCGCTCTATATATTTGTTCAGACATTCTACTTTCATCCATCCTTTCAACATGTCCAAACCATATCAAAATTCCTTTCTCTATTGTTGTCACATCATCTTTTACACCGCATCGATTTATTATCACACTATTATTTAATCTATCTCTCAAACTTACACCATACATACTTCGAACTGCTCTAATGTAAACAGCATTTAGCATAGTATTCTACTTGAGTGTTTCTTTTCTTTTGCCATACCCAACATTCTCTATCATATGTCAGTATTGGAACCAACACACACCCCCAAGAACACCCAGTCGTGCCCTTTCTGACACATTTTGGCTGCCCACAAAAGCATGTAAGACTCCATTGACTCTATTATATTCATATTATAACCTTACGCTTGAATCAATATATATATAAAGCCGTATCAAAATCAGTTCGTAGTTTGAAAGATCTAAGCATACATGGGGACAGACAGACCGCGGAAAACGACTTTGTTTTATACGATGTAGGGAAGTGAAGCTATTAAAGCTTCAAATTAAAAGTATTTCCAATCGATTTGTTGTTATCACACTATCTACCCAGTGTTAAAATAATCATGCTTGCTTCAGTTTGCCACAGTTTTACGGGCCGGTCACCTTTGTATCGGCCGCCTTTCATAATGTCGTCCGCCGTAAATTTCCATCTGCATACGCCTTTTAAATTAACACAATTAAAAGGTTTTTTCACCAAGTGGGTGTCTCATTAATAAATTAATTTGGACATAAAACTTGACTTCCAGCTCGTAAAGTGTTTAAATAACGATTTTATTGTTAAATTAAGTAGTAATAGCTTTTTCTTGTTACCAAAAAAAAACCGGTTGTTGTGAGTGTCTATTCTCTTCCCAATTGGAAAAGGACACGGCAATAAAACTATTTAATTAATCAAATTACGTTTTTTATGTCAAGTAAATAAATGTAGGAAACAACGACATAACCTATTAGGTGGAAGTCAGCCGTGAGATAAAAAAAATACATTAAGTTTTCAAGTAAACAGATACAATTGCTCCACTTCGTCTCAGTAGGTACCTGTTCCCAGCCAATGAACAAAAAAGCCCTTGTGGCCTAGAAAAATTCGATACCCCGAAATTGTTCCTACTTTAAGATCCCGATCAAGCCGGCGGAGGAAAGCCACCGGCGCGTGCATATAAATGTGAAACAATTTCATCTTGCCGAGCGGCTGTAACGTTCCGTTTCGCACGTCGACATTGTAACTTGGCCCGCTCCGTTCCACACTCGAATGCATAACAGACAAACAAGCTAATCCCGGCGTTATCGTAAATTGTCAGTTTATGACGTGCGGAATGGCCGAGGGGGCTGCGGCACGGGGGGAGGGGGCACGAACAGTTTTCTAATTTCGCCCCCTGCGCCCGTTTGATGCGCTAATTCGTGTAAGCAGTTTCAAAACGTGCTTGTTTCGAGTTCACTTCAATTTGCCACCTACAACTTTGCCAACACCGTGTATCTTATTGCTCGGACTATAAAGTCGATATTGGTATGGATTGGTCAAAACTAAAGTTTGCGAGGTTATCGTCGGCTTTTACATAGAGTTGCGCAATTTACATACATTTGTTTGTTCGGTTTTTAAATTGGGAATTAACTGTGTTAATCGCGAAGTGTTGCTAAACACCCGGCGGAAAATTAAAATGTCTAATAGATGGCGCTCATTACTAAATTAATTAAATGTTTTTGTTGTGCGAAGCGGACGATTGCTATCTTACAAATGCCTGCTAACTATGCTATTGTGTTGCACAAATTATGAAGTGGCATAAGAGGAGTCATTAGAACAAATCTAAACACACACATTTAAGACCATTCCTTTAGCTGATTCGTAAAGCGATTATTATGAAAAAAGCAATTAAGCAACTTACAGTAAAAGCTGTTATGTACTTACATCCTAATTTCACTAAATTTTATTACAAAACAAGCAAGACCTTTACAAATTAGAGGGCATGTAAGCAATGTCGGTCGGTACACGCGAGCGTCCGAAGTCCGGACACGCAGACAGACAGACGGTCAGTAACATTACATTACAACGAGGTATCAAAGCGGCGCGCGATGGGATCTCGGCGCGGGCGCATCAGCAATTAATACTCTTCATTTAATCGATTCTTCAATTATTCCACCTTGATATATGTTAATCCTTTTCGGTGCAGCCTCCCCGGGATATTGTTGGCTATAATTACGTGGGAGGCGACCCCTATTGACAAGTATTGATGTTTTTAATCTGATGTTAGGATAAGACATTAGTATGCACTCGTCCGTCCGTCCGCTTGATTTGTGGCCCGCCGGCTCATTGGATCGTAATTATTGGATTTCGGCGCGATATTTATTGGCATTTCTTCTCAGTCTTGATTTATCATTGGGCTGTCATCCGTGAGAGAAATATGGCGACGCCTGCCCGTCCCGGCGCGTTCGATAATATTCTTTTTTTTTCGTTTATTAACGCCAAATCCCCGAGGTACACCCAATACGTCATATTTCAATACGTTACGCGTTAGGACACATGATCACCTCCATTAAGGCGCGTCTACTCCCGACGGATTATCGCCGTCAAGACGCCGAGTAATGAGATGGCGAAAAATATTGGAAATAACACGCGACAATAATAAAGGTTCAAATGGGGAGCTCTCCCAAAGCAGCTGCGCCTCGCCGCCGCTAGGGGCGCTGCGCTCGCCTCCCGCCGCACATACAGGTGAATGATTAAAATCTATCGACTCACTTCTCTCTCTTATTTACAAACCATATCGAGACACGCCGTTAATTTATTATAATTAACTAGGTTACATGTATTTACAACACTTATAACCTTGTTAATTGATCATTACATGATTCTCATCCCATTTTCTAGTCATACATTAACATATAAGCCATTGGACATAGGTTCTAAGACAGGGAATTTTTACCATAATTGCCGCGCTGGGCAAGCGTGTTGGCAATCGCAGTGCGAAGCTTTCGCGACGGGGATGCTGCTAACCATCACCCTGTGCTATTGAGCTACCCTGTTTGGGATGGATATACCCACTTCCTTTAGTTCAGGTATTCAGTCGCCTCTTATGACGCCTGGTACAGAGGGAGGTATTATTCTACTTTAAGACCACACGGCTCAGTCATACTTAAATAAATTATAAACACTTAAACTGTGGGATACCGACGGAGTAGAATAGTACCTCTCGCTGTACTAGGTGTCGTCAGAGTCGACTGAGGTACCGTATCCGGCAGATGGCGGTATATCCATTCGAAACAGCGCAGTTTAAATACTACAGAGTGGAGTTGGGCAGCTGCATCCTCGTCGCGACTTGCGCTCTGCGATTGCCACCACGCTTGCCCAACGTGGCCAGCGTGGGCAAAAATCGCCTAATCTCTAGGTCTGGGTTGAAATATGCTTTATATCTTATTAAAAATACAATTATCACTTTAGAACAGAAAGTACAAATTTGTTTATTTATAATTAGTCGTTGTACCGATCAATTTTATAAAAAGCATTAACTCAAAATATATTCCAGTTGGCAAAAAATAAAAATAAGTTAATATACAATATAGAAAAGCCATAATTATCATTCAAGTGCTTACAATAATATAAAATTGTTCTAATTATGAGGTAGGTAAACCATTCTATTAATGAGGCAAGGGAGGAATGCCTTTAGGTAGCCCTATGTCCAACAGTGGCCCTTTTACGGCTGACATGATGAAACATTAATTACTTTGCTAATTGGGTATACCTACTAATAATTTATAGAATGAAAAACGTTAAATCGAGCCGGGTACAAAAACTGTGCGCGTTTGTTTTTATTATTATCATTATCCTGCTATTAACGCGTTTAATATTACATTTAATAAACATTTTAGGTTCAATTGCCCTAACATACGAGCATTTAATGCCCTAATTACTTCTGTCTCGAGCGCACAGCGCCATCTATATTTAGTTTTTATAACTGAATTAACAATCAAATTCAACTTGATTACGTTCTGTTAAGCTATACTAGTGAGTAATCTTGAACTGTTTTGCTTAATAACTTAACTCATGTGTATATTTTTAGACCTATATATAAAGTTAAGCTTAATTTATTAAAAAAGAGAATTTAAAATAAATACTAAAACAGAAAATCCAATTCGCGTTCAAATGAGGCAATAATACCGTCTTTTAAGCAAACAAAGTCGCATTAACCGACTAGTAAAGAAAAACACCGAACTAATTTCCAGCAATTTTATATTATAATGCTCTTAATTCAAATTTTATAATAAACTAGCGGCGCTATCGAACATGATGGATTAACGTCACGCTCATATTATTTCCTTTAAAAACGCAAACAAGAACGCGGCAAAATTGCACCGAGCTAATATTCCCTTGCCAATCACGTTGCTCAGTCAATTTTCAATTTTCCCGGTTAATAAGCACGTCAGGGCGCCGGCCCGGGACAATACCGCCTGTGTTTTTATTGCGTAAAGACGACGCCTTATCCTGCTCGTGTTATGATTTTATTTTGAGATATTCTTGTTATCTTTTTATTTTTATACTCGATCTGATCGTCACACTAGTAGCGTGAAATTGTCTAATACTATCCAATTAAAAGTTTGGCAAACCATATTTAGGCATGTTTTATCAAAAATACTGAGTATGAGATGATAACGCAATTACCTGTGATTTCGTATGTTATTTCATATGTAGTATTTATTTATGATGCCACAACAGCTAAGAGCTGTAATAACAAAAAAAACCGATAATTTATTGCACATCGATGCACTACCGATTTTGAACAAAATTAACTATTCTTCTTCTATCTGATATTTACTTTCTAAATAATGTCTTAGTTTTTTTTATTGGTATGCATGTTTATTATAATGAAGTATAAATCGAATCAATTTACAGTTATAACTTATATTAAAATTTTTAAATATATTCTTGGTATTGTCAAATCTTCAATTTGAATATAAAGCTTAATTTCGACGTCAATCGTAAGAGCAGAGTGGCGCAGTGGAAGCGTGCTGGGCCCATAACCCAGAGGTCCGTGGATCGAAACCACGCTCTGCTAGTATAACTTTTTTTCTTCACTTTTTGATTATTTTTTTCATTATTTATTAATATTCGAGTAACTGCAAACTATACAAATATAATTTTGCAATTTAATCAGTTTTTATATGACAATTCTTTAATTGCCTATCAAGCGACAACTTTTGCGATTAGTAACGCCATCTATCGTCGTTTTGGCCAGACACAACGTTCATAATTCGTCAATTGAACATAATCGTTGTTTTATTTCAATAATAATATTAATAATAACGTTATTATTGTAAACATAACGAAAGGCAGAGGCAATAATTGCATACGGTCTCAACTCCATTAGCATTGCGTCGTGTTTGATTTATGTTTAATTGAAATCTTGGGAGTTATTGTGGGGCGAAGATTTACGCCGGCCGGCCGCGAATCGCTCTCGGCGCGTCGGCACCATCCACAATGGACATTGTTTGTTTATGTCACCTAGGTGTTGACTTGTCCTTCGGTCGTGACGATTATCTTTTCACTGCGGACACAAAGTTAACGTGTATATAGTCTGGCTTAGTGAAGGGGCTTTTTAGGCCGTTCGTTATGATTTAATAATTATGTATGTCCGTAGATTTATCTTGACTATGTTTATTCTGTTATTTGTTAACTGAATGTTTAATGTACTTACATAGTTACTTACTCTATTTTATAAGATAGAGGTTATGTGTATAAGTTTGTCTAAAGATAGAAAAGGAGGTATTTTAATTCGCAAACTAATGAATTAACATTTATGTTTTTATTGAAAGGAGAGATTATAGACGTCTTATGGTTTATGTGATGATGATGATGAACCCACAATATCCATTCTTTTTATCCTCATTGCATCTGTACGAAACCGGGCATAGTGAAAAAAGCTTGTGGACGACCCCATACTCACGAACACAAATAACAATAAATCGGATATCCTCGTTCTTATTAGGGCATTCATGCCTAAACCTTGTATTTCACTAATCTGTAAATATAGTCCTTAATCACGCCTCGATTGCATGCCTAGTTGATATTATGTAAAATTATATTTTTATTATGCTACATGACCCTATTTCAATTTTTCATTAATAATTACTTTTCGTTTCATCGACAATTATTTTGTGTACCCGCTGTATTTTAGTGTTTGTGCTGTTCGGTATTTTCTAAATGTTCGAACTTTAGTCAACCTATTGAAAACCAGTTGAAGGATTCTCTCGTGTAAAAACGAAGATTGCGTTTCATATCTTAATAAAGTAACGTTTACACTATAGGTTCTTTTTTTTTCTTATGATTTGTGTTACCTGATGTTATATATACATTTTTAAACATTAACAAGATCTCATATCTGACTTAAAAACCTGTGTTACAGACATCAGACAACATAGGATTCATCAATCAAATATTTGCCCCGGGTGGGAATCGAACCCACAACCCTTTTCGTTCAAGATACGATCACTACCACCTATGCTACGCATCTAATGTTTCCCGTTAAAACGGGAAACATTGAGAGATTCATCATTTCAGATTTAGCCCTAAGATAGAGGGATTTGTGCTCATATATGCCGCGCTGGTTAAGCGTGGTGGCACTCGCGGAGCACAACTGTATATACTGAGATACTGCTGCCCGTGTCTCTAATAGATATACCGCCATCTGTCGTTCCGGTCCCTTAGTTGCCTCTTGCGACACCCGGCACAGAGAGTTGAACTCCTACTGTGTCGGTACCCCACACCTTATGAATATATTGAGAGATTATTAATAAACAATACAAATTGAAGTATACATTTTCAATATAATCCATTTAAACTAAAACATACGGAATATCAGTTTGCCCCCCACGTCCTACTCACGTCACAAAACACAGGCAAGTTCCGTGCTTAATCAATTAAAATCCGTGCGGCGTCCGTCTTGTCCCGTTGGCCGGACGTATGAGTCCCGGGGGGCTGATCGGTTACCTAACCGGGCTCAGGTGACGGCGATGAAGGAGCGCCTGGCGCGGACTCCCCCCTACCTGATAGCACTGCCATAACATTTTGCGGTATGTCCATCATTGCTTATTTCTTATCCATACTAATTCAATAGAACGCTAAAGATTGTCAGCCTGTCTATTATATATATATATATATACTTTGTTTCTGTTGTACCTATATGTCAATCTCAATACACTTATTTTGTTTAGTTTATTTAATATATGTATTTTTGTGTAAATTAATAAATTTCTTGAATTATCTTTGTTTGAGCCGTGAGGTACCGGCAGATTAGAATAGTACCTCCGTCTGTACCAGGTGTCCTAAGAGGCAACTAAGGTACTAGAACCGACAGATGGCGGTATATCTATCCGATACAGTGTAGCTCAAATACAGATGGTGGGGGTTAGCAGCAGCATCTCCATCGCGAAAGCTGCGCTCAGCGATTGCCAACACGCTTGCCCAGCGCGGCAATTATGGGTAAAATTCCCCCTTTCTTGGGGAGGCCTATGTCCAGCGGTATTATGGTATTATGGTATTAATTTTATGTAATGTTGTAATTTATTTCTTTGTGCAGTCAATAAATCTTTTTCTATCTTTCTTTCTCTTGCCCTTTCACGGCTTCACCTGCAATGTGGATTTTGAAACCTGAGAAGGAGATCAGCTACTTGGTTTCAGGATAAAGTGAAATCCTCACAGACTTGAAACTTAGTTACTCATATAATTCTTGAGTCAACATTAACAGCAGATCTATGTTAATATGGCCCGAGTCTTATCCTGCGTTATGTGGTTTCGTTAATGATAATTTTGTCGGATTACATAGTACTCTGCTACCAATTTGTTAGTGTCGACAGCGCCTTTTAAAAGGTTTTGTCGGATTATCGAAGACTAACCATGATTCGGCATTTGCGGATGTCATTCTAAATCAAATAAAAGAGAAAACCATACTGTTGATCGTTTTATTTGAGAACACAGTCTCATTGAACTGGGGTATGAATATTTGGACGAGTTGTCGCTTATATTTACAAATGTCTGATTCTTATTCGTCATTGCGAGTCATGATGTCTTCAATGACTCTAAAGTTGTGACTAGCGTATGGAAAGATCAGTCGAGTCTTGCTGAGATAAAGAAAACAAACATTTTGCTTAGATAAATAAAAACTTATTAAAGTTATGCAGCCTCTTTGGAAATCTTGTTTCCATAACACACGTACATAATAAATATAGGCTGGTTGAGAGAACGTTTGAAGATTGAATTCGTGTCAAAGACCACAATAAAAGCCAGGACAGATCGTCCCCATCTATGAAAAAATAGCACTGCAGTTAAATATCGCACTCTGCATCTAAGTCAGAGATGATCGCAGGGCTTAAATCACTTCCACGGTTACATAGTGTGTTATACATCACAGACAATAGGTTCAAAGGTGCCCATCACTCATTGGTTCAGTGAGCAGCGGTCATTAGTCGCCGTCTGCGCGCGCTGAAGACGGACCGTGCGCGCGCGCAACACTGCACCGGCCAATCATGGCCGCGCGAGCGCACCCCGCCGCGCGCTTTATGGCCTCTCGCGCACGTCTATATATCACACGTCAAAACTCAAAAGGGTTTTTACAAACGTACATATCTCGAATTCGTCATCGTTATAACCTCCCAATAAATACAACGTGAAAAGGAGTTATTTATTCACACTCCTCGGCCGGGCGTCAGTAGGATACTTTTTTTTATCATGACTCGGATTTGTGGAAATTGATGCGTTCGTTCATTTCTCAGATGATACTACTTCTATAGTGACACGCGATTTTCGCCTTTGTGTAAGTACATATTAAATGGTTAAGTCGGTTGAAAGCCGATTGTCATTTGTAAAAACTTATATCTGAGTATCATAATAATATTATTCTTATGGGTAGTCTTACGTCTTAATGAAAAGGCCCTTTCATGGGTTTTATTCCGGGCATTCGTTTTAATGCTGCTATGAATGTTTGTAGGTAAAGTTTTTGTAAAATGTCATGTATACAATTAACCTTGAGTTATTCCAAGTAGTCAACTTATTCGTAAAGGTGTAAATAAAATGACTAAACTGTGCATTTCAACTCGCATATCAAACTCAGATATTAAACAACAATTTAAATCCGACAATACTATCACGAAACGTACCTAGGCTGGGAGGGAATCAATTAAAATTCCCATTAGAAGCAGGCGGTCGGGCTGATTTATGTGGCCGGTAAAAATCCACCGACGAGTGCACCTTGCGCTGGTCGCGATCCCTCATTACCGATGCCAACTACAACCAGTAATTTGCTCCTATAATGAAGATCTCACTCATTAACATATGTACGATTTCGAATTGATTAAAATATTACGTGATTATCTTGTCTGTTTTGCGAATGCCTGTTTTTCTAATTCCACTCTGAACGCCAAGATGTCGGCTGATGAAATAATTCAGTCCAAGGGATAGAGTTAATGACGCTGTTAGCTAAACGCGAAACAACTTGGTATTTTATAACTAAGTTAAAATTCATGTAGCTGGGAATTTATTTTAATGAATATAATGTGTATTTAAATTACCTAGGTACTTGTTGATGTGTTTTTTCTTACTAGAAATTTAGATGAGCCTTTGAAATTTTTAAATATACTGAGAACCTAGATAGGACATTTAGTGCAAACCCACTTGAAAACTAGAGTGCCGTCACTTGACTTGTTTTTAAAACCAAGGTAGGTAATACAAGTTCATTATACGACCCACCAGAAATGACGAGACTGCAGTTATAACTGGGAGTGATAAAACTTGCATGCATATACACTTAAGAATATTGCGTGAGCTTACTCGTTTTTTTTTATATAGAAACACGTTCGTTCACCAAACTCATTTATATTTGCCGAATATCATTTATAAAAACAAATAAGTTCTTTGAACAATGGCGTGTTACAGATAACCTATTGCTTAGGACAAGGTAGTAATTTTTGTGCCTGTCAACATTTAGAAATTCGAATTCTTGCGCGTCGTTAAAGTCCACGGGCTAATCCCGCTGGGCTGTATAGTTGGAACGCCCTTGCCTACAAAGAAGCGTAGCATTGGAAGTGTATTTGTTTAGCGCGGGAGGCGGCGCGATCGATGCCGACGTCGTTATTCGGGCGACAGCCTTTGACGCGGCGTCGCGGGCTGCACTTGAGGACCGTCTCACTCTCGACTCGACTCACTCTGTCAGCGTACTGAATATAATTAGCCAATGAAACGGAATGGACGGACCATCGAGTATCGTAGTAAACGTCTCTTATTGACAGAGAAACAAAAGAGTGTATAGGTTTGTATTAAGTGATATCTGCTCTACTTTTTTTTTGTTTTTGTATAATGTAGATAATTCAGACTTCTTGACAAAAACATTGCAGAGTCAATCGCCGCGCTAAAAACTTGAAATTTTCTATAGAAAACTTAAATAGTTTTCTGTAATAGTGTGAGTAGTTTTTTTTTATATCGCTACGGGGTCTGCTATTATCTGAAGATATTGTATGGGAATGATTTGAAGATTACCATAAAACTAATTATACTCGTACATATTTTCTTGGAGAGGAAGCTTGGTCACAATATTATATGTATTATATTACACATAGCTGTTGTATTTGACACGGGGTAATGCAGAGGTTTTGATAACTAATTTAATGAGATTAAAACATTTATTTATGTTTTAGCACGTTAATCGCTGGGTTAGTCCTAATGAGTTTGAGTGTTTTTATCGCGGGTAGGTATCACTTTTTTGTTTCATTTTTTGTTGTTAAATTAGAAGTACCAGTACCTGGCTGTTGGCATTGACACATTAATTGAGTGGGGTGGCATAAGGACTTATGAATTGTTTAGGGTTCGATTCCCGGTCTATAGGTTCAAATTTAGGTTTCTTCAGAAGATACTTAGTAAATCGAGTTTAATTAACTGTCATACCAAATTTTAAACTCGGAATAAAAAAAAATATTTGTTACAATTACGAATTCACGACTAATAAATTAATTTTTTAACGGCTTTAAAACGTGGTGTATTTAACTTTTTACATTTTTATTTTGGCATTTCGGTCACTTTGCCGTAACTGTTCATAAGATTAACAAAAGATGTTGTGTCAAGATTTGAAAGTAATAATTACTACCATCATATATTTTTTATATATTTTAGGTTTTTAATTTAAAACCAAAACTTCGAATTAAAAATGTAAAAGATGCAATAAACCGCGTTTTAAAGCCGTTAAAAAGTAGTATTATTGCAAATTAAAAAATAATAGTTTTTAGGAGCAGAATAATCGAATTGTAACAATAAAATAGTTGCGTATCTTTTAGCTACATCTTAAAAAAGAGGCTACTCAAAGTCAACAGCGTCCACTCGTCAGAGCAAATGTACGACACTCACAGAAATACGAAAAAAACAAAAATCAATACGTCACTCAACTCAAACCGCGGCAGAGCGAAAGCGCGGAAAGACATTGGCATAATTAAAAACTTCCCCGAACTGCTGTAATGACACCAATGACAGGCGCGACACGCCACCGACGCGCGGCCGTTTGTCGCCCGTCATTTGTCGCCGTTATTTGTCAGCTGTTTGTCAGACAATGGTGTCAGGCGGCGAGGGCCCGATTGACGCGTGTCACCGCGGGCCCCTAACATGGATTGTAGAAGTCAACTCACTTAGGATCGTATTAACTGCTATTCACTCTAACATACGTCTTAAACAACTTTCGATCAATTACCTTCGTATGTAATATATGGCGTATTCATTAATATCTCCTGTTAGGTAGGTTTCTTGTAAATCAAATAAATGATTTGTATTAAAAACATCCTACGCAATTAGACAATTTCATAAACTTCTGCAGGGCCAAGCCACAAATGCTGTAAATAAATTCATAATGACTTTTCCCGTTGTTCAAATATTAATTACTCACGCCAGTAATAAAACCTTGTCAATACACTAAATCACTTAGAGCAATAAAATCGAACAGAAGAATCCCATCCCGATGTGGGTCACGTTGGGAGAAACGAAACTCTTTGATCGGTTTTCGTTTAAACTTGAAATTATTGAGGTGATAATACTCGACCGGCAATAAATAATGGTTTTATTTCGAAATCTCTCGTAAACACCGTAGTAAATCAGGAGCTATGCGATCGGACAGGTGAACGGCAAATTATTAATGACCCTTTGATTCACGGGGCCTGTCCTTGGCCGGCACCGCCGCGTCATCCCGCACAATGACACCTTCCACACCGCTTTAACCGTACCTACTCACAAAACTCGTCAGCATCGCCTACTTTAATAACTTACGTTGCCGCAGCGAACGATGGAAACCACCGATATAAATTAACGTGAATGCAGTGATAGATAGCCTCATGCAAATACAGAACGGTTGCAATCGGAACCAAGTTCCGCTGTAATGAGCGCGGCACTGATTTGCATGCATTATTGATCATTATGAAACAACTACTTGTATACCGCGGCTAAATAATTCGCATTCGAAGCGTATTTATTGCCCCAGTTCGCTGACGGGGATGTCACCGCCTAATATCCATGCACCACGCGATTAACGAGTTATTTCCACCCCGCGACGATGTCTCCACCCTCCCCTCCACGCCGCCCCGACGCTCGCCATCCATCTTATCCGACAATCTTCGTAGAAATTTACCTGTCCAACTTTCCAGATGCTGTCGCCTCGTGACGACGACGATGACGACAGTCATTTGTGCATCAAGTGCAACACCACCATCGTCGGGCTCGATAATTATGTCAAACACAGAAAAGAGAGATGTGCCAAAGTATCGAAACCTGAAACCTCCAAAGCAGATATATCCGCCATCGACACCTTGGACGCGACGTACAGTCTCGGCGCTGATGTGTTCTTTCAATCGCTAGAACTACAGAGCAGTGTTAAAAAATCATCATTATCTAGGTTGACACCACCTATTCCTATATCCAAGGCAGTGTTAGACACGAAAGTGACATTAGTCGAAGCATCCACTTCCAGAGACCTCCCTCGAATGAGCCCTTTAGAAAACAATCTTAGGGAAGATTGGATTGGAGGGCATAGTCTGAAATTGAGCACGAATGAAGACAATCAGACAAAATTAATCAAAGCTGTTGCGAGCATTAGTGGCACTTCCAAAAAAGACATTCCTACGTCCACATATGGCATAACAGCGTACCATGATTACAAAGGTGATGAGGATTTCGATGACTCTGAAGAATCTGATGATGAAGACGACGAGGAACCTCACGCGAGTGTAGCAAAATGGAAACCACCTCCGAACTACACTGGAGGAAAATGGAGACCTGCATCTCCAGAACATGAAGACTGGGATATGAGAGAAGAGCAAGAGCATACAGGAGGCAAATGGAAACCTATTATGACAGATGCGAATGAAAGAGATGACGATTATGACGCGCCTCCTCCGGGGCACACTAAAGGGAAATGGGTTCCTGGCCATGAAAAGACCCAAATCATGCAAACGACTATACAGACTAAAGGATCGGTGCAATACTGGTGTGGACCTTGCAACCGACGTTTGGGGTCGCGAGCCATTTATGAAAAACATCTGATGTCGAGTCTGCACATGCGTAAAGTTCTACCAGAACAGGAGTTAGAGTTTTCTGGGCATTTAGAACCAATGCGTAGCATAGATAAGAGACCGAGTCGACCGTCAAGGTTCACGGACGACAAAGTGTTTGTCAAATCAGAGAAAAAGAAACCTAAACCGAAGAGAATAAAAGTGTTTATAAAAGTGGACAAAAAGAAACGTAAGAGGAAACCAATCTTTGTTCATTGTTCGGGGTGTAAAAGCAGAGTGCGTTTGCACCTGATGGGAAAGCATTTGATATCTCATTACCACTTTCGTAAAGCCACCGACATTAAAAGTGATGCTTACCAACAGCTGATTCTGGAAAATATAGACGCAATAGTTCACCAGTCGCCGTTTCAATGCAGCCCTTGCAAATTCTACACCAATTGGCTCTCTAATTTTATGCAACATTGGTTTTCTGAGGAGCATGAAATGAAAATGGGGTCGATTGAAGGCCGGTACTGGTGTTCTTTCTGCAAATTTGACTGTGAAACATCCCAAAAAATGTTGCAGCATATGTCTGGGTCCGAACACAGTGAAGTGGTGGCGGTAATCAATAGGTCTATGCCAATTATTATACGGAAGAAAACTGTCTTTAAATGCGAAACTTGCAGTCAAGAATTCCGGTATAATATTGAAATGAAAAGACATACAAAGATTACTGGTCACAAGATCGCTCGCACAGCGACAGATGATTACCAAGAACTCCACAAGTGCCAGTACTGCAAATCTAAATTTAAAACCTCTCTTACATTAGCAGCGCATTTGAAATCTGTGCACAAACAGAAAGTATTTTTCTGTTTGGTGTGTTCCATGACTTTTAAAACCTCAGGGGAAGCTAAGCGCCACCGTTTCACTTCTGACCATCGTATTAGGAAAAAGGAGATTTTAAGCGAAAAAGGTATTCCCGTCAAGAATCTAAGCAGAAAATGTCCTTACTGCATCGACGAGGTCATTTTAAAAAGCATTTTGCAATTAAAGGAGCACATTAAACAAGTTCACCCCGAAATCAAAAAACGGTACGTTGTCCATTACTTCTATTTACATTTACAAAAACTAATTGATTAATTACAATATTTTGGTTTCTAGGTGTCCAAAATGCGGCATGGCGTTCACATTGAACCAGGAAGTGAGTCGTCACGTCAAGAGCAACGCCTGCCAGTTCCAAGACATAAGTTCTCTCAACTCCTCAATTCTCTGGAACTGCAGTAGATGCCTCTTTACTACAGACTCCCAGGCAGAATGTTATTTCCACGAAGTCTTGCATACTGACGCTATTAAAGAATATCGTAAAACTGGAGACAAAGAAAGCGTAATCGAGAAATACTGCTGCCCGCTGTGCCCCAAGCGCTACAGCAAGCGGTCGCTGCGCCAGCACCTGCGCGTGCACACGTTCGAGCGGCCCTTCGTGTGCCGCGTCTGCGGCGCCAACTTCACGATGCAGTCCAGCTTGGCCAACCACTCCAAGAACATCCACGGGGCCGGGCCGGTCTCGAAGGTCCCCAAGCTGAAGAAGATCGTAGTACCCGTCGAGCACTCGTCCAAGGGAGACTGGAAATGCTTGAAATGTTCCAAGAGTTTCTCCAACCGGTGCGTATTTCTGTCGGCTCAGATTAATATTAGAGATGCAAGTCGGAAGCGCGATGCATCGATTAAAAATAACGCGCGCGTGATGCGGTCGACATCAATTTGCGATAAACCGTCGCCGGCGGCGGATGCGGCCGTGTCACGCGTCACACAACTCCTTCACAAATATCGGGATACATTCATAAGTCGAGGCGAGCTCTTTGATTGCGCGCGCGCAGCAGTGTCGCCGCCGCTGACGTTTTTACACCCCACGCGATAAATTCTCCCCGGATGCTGGATATTTCGAGCGGATCGAAACATTAGAAAGACGCACCACGATTTTATTGTACGCACGTGTACGCTCGCAATGTATCAGGGATTTACTTGGTAGCTTGACGTTTGATTTGATGTTGGTGAATCGTCTCCGGTTTATTTTGTCGCGAAATTTATTTGCCGGTGCCGTGCATAAATACACACTGGGATTAGCATAGTCGGGACGTTCTCGAAGTGTAAAGATTACCGAGATGAATTTATGAGCGGCCATTTCTGCTGATAAAGCGTACAATGTATGTTTGATTTTGGTTATATTTAGTCAAACGTCTTTGGATTGAGTTATGGCGGTGTTTTGTTTGAATTCGCAATTAGCGAGAAGTTATTGATGGACTATTCAACGTTGGATGTTCGTCTCGACCTTTGCAACAGGTTTGGAGTTCCATTATACGAAGGAAATGCGTTGATCTTATCGAGGGTTGATCTTTGGCATATTATTAAAGTTCCACATTTGTTCGATCTAAATTTATAATATGACTAGCGAACCGCCCCGACTTTGTCCGTGTACGTAATACAATTGTAACCCGTTATTGGGTCTCTAACCTATAAACTACCAATGATCAAAACTAGCATCAAGAATTATTTATTACTAGCTAACCCGACAGACATTGTCTGTAACTAAGAAATATAAATAATATAAAATAACTCATCTCTCAAGTTGGGTCAAACTGTAAAGCAAAAATTTTAAAATTGGATTCAGTATCCGCACGAATGTTATAAACATTCGTGTGAAACGAAATATGAAGAAGATTATGGGTATATTTATATAAAAATATATATGTTTTCTTTCTTTTTCACGACTAATCGGATAAGGAGACCTTAAAGAATTTTAGAAAGTGGACAGCATTAATCCTTTAAAAGGAAGTACTTATTTTTGATCCCGGACAGGTTCGCGTTAGGTGATATAACTTAAATGGTATGCGAGTGAAGCCGCGAGCAAAGAGTTTTGAAATATCACAGGTCTGTTAATTAGGGATAGTTGTACCTATATAGTGACCGTCATCCGACAAGTCAAGGGCCAGGCCCCTCCTGAAAATTAACCATAGATACGCCAATGAATTAGGGAGTCCTTGATAAAAGCTGCAAATCATTTTGAAGTACGAATACAAAAGTCACTTGGCGGATCAAATTCCGCGAAGTAAACCACAACAAACAGACTAAGCTCGGACTTACCAAAGCGTACCATTACCACCTAGAAGCCCGACCATCAAACTAATCCGGAACTCAATCCGCATCAACTCATCGCGATCATTACGAAGTTGGTACGACAATGGCGGCTCATTGCGGCTCGTTGCGGCTCGTCGCGGCCCGTCGCGGCCCGCTGCGGGCGGCTGCGGCCCGCGCGGGCGGCTGCGGCGTTGTTACTGCCCTCTGGCGGCGCTGACGACGCAACTTGCGCGATATCTTACGCGTTATTGCGCCTGCATTAATGCAGTCGGAATGCTACTCCTCGGTTGGCGTCGTTAGAACTCCGCTAATGCTTTCAATTGTCTATTGTTGTTGAGAGCGTTTTTAACTTTGTCGCCGCATTGTGAGTTGTTTTGAGTTGAAAAATACAAGTATACGCAGTAGACCTTACTGGTATCCAATTAAGAATTTTTCTGTAGTACCGCGAAATATTTCTTGATGTTATCATAACAAACATACACCTATCTATAAAGACAGCGTCACATCGTTGTTCTGGTCACTACCAACAGATTCAATCAGCAAATTAGAAATACCTTACAAAAATCGGTCGATAATAAAGGCCTCAGAACACTTTTACACGTATGTGTTCCCAAAAAAAAGGGAGTTTTGCGCTGGGCAAGGGGTTGGCAATCGCAGAGCGCAGCTTTCGCGACGAGGATGCTGCTGCCCATCCTCGCCCTTTTCATTTAAGCTACACTGTAAGATGGATATACCGCCGTCTGTCGGTTTTGGTTCTTTAGTCACCTCTTACGCCTCCTGGTACAGGTGGAGGTACTATTCTACACAGCCGGTACCCCACGGTGAGAACCTTTCTATATGTCATTGTTTATATTACGATATACCTACCTTAACACGAACTTATACTCGAACACTAATATAATACGTAGGTAATAAATTGAAGTAAGCAAATGCAATAAATATTGTATTCGTAAAGCATTTTGAAATCATAATTTTTTAATAATGACATATTTAATTAATATTATTGAAAAAAAGTAAAGAGTAATAAATTCAGGTTTATTAACCTACGTCCGTGATTGTTCCACCAGGCGGGTCTTAAAACTAAGTTTGCTGCAGGAACAACTGATGGTGATAAAAAATTTATCAACACCGGTATTGTGTATGCCGTTATTAGAACCCCTACCGGCGTCGGCGCTAAGAAGCTATTGTGGTAAAGCAAGAGGCATAAAAATATCTTAACGAAGTAGTAAGGTTCAGAAATTAGCTTATTTATGAAATTTCTTTAATTGACTACAATTGCCCTAGAACGAAACATGTAATTTTGTTTTCACTCGCCCGTGTTGACACTAAGATCTCTTTTCCGCCATTACAGCTCTCCACAAAAGCATGCTAAGAGCATGCAGCAATTCCTTGGCCGCCATTCCCGACTACAGTAATTACTAGTTGTAGCCGGCGTATTTACTGCGCTTAAATGTCAGAGGCAGTGAGCGGCGACGCGGGGTCAACTGCAATATATCTGAATTGCCGTGAGGTACCAGCTACTCTGCCGGTACCTCCACCACGCGGGTATGAGCAGCAGCATCTCCGTCATGAAGCTGCGCTTTGCGATTGCAATCACGCCTGCCCAGTGCGGCAATTTGGGCAAATTTCCCCATTCATAAGAGAGCCTATGTTCAGCAGTGGACCTTTTTTAGGCTGCCATGATGATAATGATGATGATATCGATATGGGAACGTGGACAGGGAAAACCTTAGATATAAAAATAGTTCTAATAGGCTACGCAATTAACTTATGAACTTAATTATAATATTTTCTTTACATTTTGCGTAGTGAACTTACTCTTGGAACCGTAAGGGAACCGAAAAACAGAACCAAAACCAAAAATATATGAGAAGGTTATCAGTTGTTCCCAAACTTTTATTGGGGGGGTACAGTACTAGTCTAATTACTGCATAAAACATTTGAAATAGAGAGACGATGGAACAAACACACGATTAGATAAAGAGTCAAACCATTTTGTACATCAAATACAACAATTAAAAAAACATTTAATATAAAGTCTAACTTTTGCTTGTGTATACGTTTCCAGAAGCGGTCTGAGCCGGCACGGCTGCGACGCGGACCGTCACTGTCCGCACGAAGGCTGCACCTTTGTGGCCACCACGCCTGCTCATCTCACCAAGTTAGCTTATTATATATATACATATATATATTTACTTAAATTTACTTAAAGGACCAATTCCTATCTTCCTCTCACGAACGTAATCTCCGTTCTTCTAATACTCTTTCGCTCTTAACTCCTTCTCATCACTCTAGTTTTTTGACAAACTCTTTTACAGTGACAGCTATACGACTCTGGAACGAGCTTCCGTTGAATATTAAGCAATCCCCAAACAAATTTAACCTGAAACGCTGTCTCCGTACTTTATTTACTGATGCTGCTTCTCTAACTTTATAACCCTATTTCTGATGTACGTTATTTTATGTATATATATATATATATATTTATATCATATGCATTTATTGCGTTTATTTATACAAATATGTATGCCACGTTATATATATATATATTTCAGTTTTGTGTAATGGTTGACTGGGAGATAATGCCATCTGGCATTAAGTCCGCCATTTGTACATTTTGTAACATTTTGTGCAATACAGTTAAATAAATAAAAAAAAATATATACATAACCCTATACGACACACTAATTCGCTACTACACACTCGAAGATCTCCGCCCACGGGATACAAGTAGACTAACTCATTACCCCCATATTCCCCGAAGTATGGACAACGTAATAGATTGGAATTCTGAAAAAAAAATCATTGTGACAGTATACTATGTATTAGTGTATGACGATGGACCAAAGAAACGGTTACCGTCCCTTTAAAAGCTTCGTTTACCTTTTCTTTGACGACCCTAATACTGATACCCTCTGATATCAATCAGTCAACAGTTTTTTTTTATTAAATCATCGAGTTATGGGCATGTGTCTAAAATATATAGTTAGCGTGTTAATGTGATAATCCAATTATAATGTAACAGTAAAGCTACCCTTTTTTGTATCAAAATTTTTAGAACAATAATTTGCCCGAGTTTTAACATTAATGATTAAAAATAATGTAATATAGAAATATTGTACACCGCCATCTATACAAATTGATCACAATCCTTACATTCCATTCTCTTTGGTGTGTGAAAGCGCAGCGTGCGAGCTCATCCAGTTCGAGGTGAGCAATTACTTCGATAGATGGCGCTACATGTTATTGTAAAATACATTCGATACATGTTATTGTAAAAGCAGAAAGCGCTAGCGACTAAAAACATGGAAGTTTAAAATAATTAGTGGCATACAGAACATAAATTTATTTATAAAAATAATAATGTTATTGGAATGATAACAAAGGCAATTAGACTGTCATAGCCATTTATTAACTAATATAATAAATATAGTAATAAGTAACTTGACATTCACGTAATGACTGCACTATCATATCATAGACGCGAGAGAGTGCCTATCGAATTCATACATCAGCACACGCACTAACAACATTGCATGTAATTCAAGCGCAGCGCAATCATGCATTATATCAACGATTGGATGGCCACGACCGGACGTAGTCCTCCCCAAGGAAGTGGAAATTTGCCTATAATTGCCGCGCTGGGCAAGCGTGATCGCAGCTCTTGCGACGGGGGTGCTGCTGCCCATCCCCGCCCTGTGCATTCGAGCTACACTGTATCGGATGGATATACCACCATCTGTCGGTTTTGGTATCTTAGTCGCCTCTTACGAAACCTGGTATAGGGGAGTTACATTTTTAAAAATTTGGTTAGCTAATATCTCTGCTGGTGTTCGAACCTAGCTTTCTTGGCATCCGAAAACTCGACGTTTACGCCTTTTTCGAAAAGGCCATCGTAGATAGTGATCGATACCTTTCACCTTTGTTTAATTTAAACGCATTCGTGTTCCTAAGTGACAGTCCTAAAATATCTCGGAGATTACAAGGAAATTGATAGTTCCAATTGCCAGTACTTCTTGGGCAAAGAGACGCTTAAACTAACACCTATACACACGAAATGAACAAAGTCGCCCCGGCAGACACCGCAGCACGCACGGCGAGAAAGTCCGGCACCACGAGTGCAGCAAGTGCCCCTTCAAGACCAACCAGGCGAGCCACATGCGGCGGCACGCGCGCTGCCACGACGGCAGCAAGCCTTACCGCTGCCCGCACTGCGACTTCACGTGCGCCAGCCTGGTGAGCGGCCGTTCTCCCCCCCCATAGCACTTCCATCCGATTATTTCATCGTTATATCCTCGAAACTATATTGTTCTGCTTTTAAATGGGGCAACTATATCGGGCGTTACATATGGCAGGATATTAATACATTATTTTGTTTAATAAATTCACCGTCGGAAAGCCGTCGCTCAGAAATGCCGAGTCCGGTTGCAGGTTTTCGGCTGTTTATTAAGATTATGAAAGTGATTTGGTGAAATCAATCACCTGGATTCAATGGATCACCAAAAGACATTTGGTGAAAAATTAAAAATTATATTCGATCAGTAAAGGTAAGTAAAAAGTACAAACGATTCGAACGTAGATACGCACGAGGCGGGGTCGCCATTACTTTTTTAAAAGATATCACAGGAGCGATATCTCAGGTATGGGAATAATTTATGCTATTGGACAGAAATAAATAAAAACATATCTCTTAAAACTCCCTAGATACGCTCATACCTATTCAGAACAGTAGTATAGACCGCTATCTCTCCGACCCCTCACGAAGTGGCATTCCGTGCGGCGCAGGAGAACCTGCGCAAGCACGCGCTGCGCAGCGCGCGGCACGCCGGCCTGCCGCTGTACCGCTGCCCGCGCGCCTGCGCGCACGCCTGCGACACGGCGGCCGGCCTGCGCGCGCACCTGCTGCAGGCGCACGCCGACCACTACGACTTCAAGTCCGCCATCCAGGCCGTCAAGCTGCTGCTCATGACGGGCCCCGGCGCCGCGCCCTGAGCCGGCCCCGCCCCGGCCCTGCCCCCGGCCTGCCCCGGCCCTGCCCGTCTGGATTTTCCGGTGCTTTGCGTGCTCTTATCTCGTCGCTTAGTATTCTAAAATAGATGAAAAGCCCGCTTCCGAAGGCGGCCCGAGGCCGTCCGTCGGTGGCCCGACGCGGGGCCGCCGGAGGGCGCTCTCGGTTTACTCCATCCCTCTCTTCACGTGTCTGATGCCGGTGGATATTTGCGCCTAGATTCCTTCGGTTGACAGATTACGTCAACGTCTTCGAAACTATTAGAATGAACTTCTCTCGAGGATCCTGCCGACTGGCTTGCGAAGGCGTCTCGAAGCCTACCTGAACTTCGAATGGGGTAACTTTAATATTAAGCGTGATTTTGTATATTATTAGCCAAACTCTTCACTGTCTGATAAAATTGATAAAAATTTAAAGAACATATGTTGAGAGTCCTTTCGAAGAGCAGTTATTATCTCATTTTCCACAGTTTAAATCTTGTTTCTAGTGGACAGTAGATCTTATCGAGCGTACGATAAGTCTACTTCTGCTTCCATCGTGATCTTTTATTTTACAATAGTGAGTGATAAAAAGGAAGCAACATAGTGTTGTTAGACTAGTGATACAAGCTTTAATCTTCATTTGTTATATACAGACCTATTAGCTGCTAACATATAGGATAACATAAATATTGTTAAGACATACCCGTTGCCTTAGAATTTTATAAGATACAGGTGCACCCTACGGTGTGTAACTACTTCCACCAAAAACAAATTATATACACGATCGAATTTTATTTTAACACTCCAAAAGACTGTCAAAATGATAACAATTAATACTTAAGCATTTTTTGTATATATTGGGAATTAAATCGTTATTCAATTTACGAAAAGCCGAAGTGTTGAAAGTTTGTGTTAGTGCTCATATCACATTAGACATTTAAGTACTAAACTTAGCTTTATAATTCACGGTTGATAATTACGAATTATTTTATTCTAGAGTTGCATTGATATAACGCCAGTCAATAATGTTACTCAAGCAGGTACTAATGTAAACTATGTATCTTTTATAATAGTTAGAATTATCTTCGGTAGATGGCATTACATCACAGCTTTGGTAAAGTTCAATGAGAATGGTATAAAGAAAAATATACATGAATAATTTTATCTACTCATTACTATTTACAAATGTTAAAACACGTTTTCAATTTTTAATGTTCAATGAGGTAAAATATATCGGCAATATTGGTAGATAATTGTCTATCTACCTGGCAACATTGTAGTTTCCGGCTGTCAAAGACGCCCAATGTGAGCGAGGGAAAAATAATCGAGCTGACGCGGTTGAAGCGAGTGGTATTTGCTCAGGCTATATTAATCTGCAAATTGATATAGGAATTCGATCAATTGTCCGAAGTACAAACGATTATTTATAAATATAATCAATTTGTATATAATTTGGTATTTTACAATGCAGTTACGTAATGGACGATTTTTTCGTATTAATATTATGTGAGATATTTTCGCCGCTTGTTGTGCAGTGCAAAATTTTATATTAGACAGAAATTAGAAATATGACTGTTTGTTTACACGTGTAGTGGAAGCCTGATATTTAAAATGTCTCTAAAGGTGAGTTGTATTTATTTTCATTGATTCTGTGTATACCTTGATATATAATTTGTTTTTACGTCTAACTTAGTTTTCTTTAGTTTCTTTGTCGCTAGGTTTATAACAGTATTTCTATTGTATTCCAAATTCTGTCCTCGTCTATTTATTAGAATAATCATGCCGAATTTATTAGTTTGTTATTCGGCACTCTCAGTATTTTGTTTTCTAGGTAAATAGCTGATTAAAATTATGCTAGTTCTTTAGTATTATTTACACATTTTCGCCAATATTCAAATAATCGTGATAAAGCGATCTTTCGTGATGAATATTAATCCCCTGTTATTAATACAGATGATACACAATACATATTTAATAAAGTTTATTTTTGGACTGAAACAATTGATTTTATATATACATTGATTCAATGTAAACTGATTTCTATAGATGACTAGCTATGAAGCTATCTTATTTTGAAATAGATATCATTAGCAATTTAACATATAGTTATAAATATTATCATTATAATATATTTATAGTATGTATATATATTATAGTATTCAATCATAATTGAAAATGATTATCAATTACACTTGACATTATGAGCACTAATCTATATTAAATTATTAATACTGATTGCAATCAATACAGTCTTCATTCATCAGGGTGATTGCCAAGTCTGTGTAACACTATAATTAAATTTACTGTTGTGTGCATTATTAATCACATGGAATCCATACTTATATATCCTTGAGTGGTGCTTGAAAGGTATTATGTATTTAGATAAATATCTCATAATTACTTTTTATGTTTAGATAAATTATATGTTGTTTGCGTTAACATAGATACATGTTCCATGTACTTAGCAAATTATGTACTGGTTGCTAAGAAATAGGTAAATATGGGATACAAAGGTGCATATTTTGTAATGAGGTTGAAGATGTTGCCATAATATGATAATAATACATATACTTATATACCCACATACCACAATGTAGAAAATGAATCACAAATATTTAATTCCAAAGTTAAGTAATGTTCATGATGATCATTTGTTAGTAGCAAAGGTTGTAAATATAATAAATGTTATCTTCCTAAATATATGTCATCAATGATCCTTGTCCAATAGTAATTTAGTTATTGATTATTGAATAATAAAGTTTAAACCAGAGTAATGTATTTTTTATTTAGATTTACATGGTTCTTATAAGTTTTACTCAACTTGCTTTTGCAATTTAATATTGGTTGTCAATAAATATCATTGTATTAGTTACCATTTTCTACAGATGTCATACACCATTTGCTAAAAGATATTATTTTAGCAAATGGAGTATCCCATCCATGGATAAATGAATCAAAAATAAAAATAATTAATTTGAACAATTAACTAACATTATTGGTCTAATAGCACTACCTGACTATGTGTACCAAACTTTAGGGTTTTTAAGATTCGTCTCCTACATTCATTATACCCCGATGCGTAATTCACGTAAACTAATGTGATTAAACGAGAAAATATGACTTATGTCAGGATTAGACATTACGCCAAGAAGGTTAAATTGACGCGTCATTAATGGTTTTGGATATTACCAGTTTCGGAGAGATGCAATATGCGTGAGTCCAACCAATTGCTGTTGAGGACTGTACCGAGTTTGAACTTCCTTAAGAAGACCATCTCCAAAGATTAATGAGCGCAATTAAACTTTCAAGCTTTATTCTCTTCATTATCATCATCATCACATCAGCTATGATGTCCACTGCAGGACATCTGGACTGTGCTGGGTAAGCGTGTTGGCAAGCGCAGTACATACTTTCACAACGGAGATGCTGCTGCCCATTCCCGCTTTGTGTATTTGAGTTATACTTTTACGGATGGATATACCTCCATATATCGGTTCTAGTACCTCAGTTGCCAAAGGCCAAGAACGACAACTGGCAAAGGGGCAGGTACTATTTTACTCTGCCGGTACCACACAGTTATTCTATTATAATAGATAATGTCTTGAATTAAACAAAGTTAATACCGGGAATATTTATATTCCCGGTATTAACTTTGTTTAATAACGCTGTTATATAAAATTACGAAATCCCATATGTTCCATGGTAGCGACAACCACCTGTCAGCGCTGGCACCGCTTGCGTTTCGTAACAATGCTTGCTTATTAGTCAATAATCCGTCCATTCAGTAACATCTCATATTACATTGAACTTGTTATTAAATGTCACAATAATTGTTTAGCTTTAAAACTATTTTAAGGTAATCACTACAGTGCTTGGTATGCACAGAAAATAGTAAGTGTTTTTGACAAGACTCTGTCTATAAGTATTGTACTCGTAGCTAAGATTTTGAAGACTACTAAAGAAACCAAATATTCGTCTTCGCATAACACTTTTTCGTCTTTTTCTCTATATTTATAAAAATGCTAAACCTTCATAGCGCACAATCCATATAAATGAAATTTTCAAGGCCTCGACCGTTAATTATAAACAACTTCCATGACTTCATAACAAGAGTCCATACCCAAAACCAGTCATCGTAGACAAATAGAGGAACACTAGACTACAATGTTCGCCAGACATCTCCCGTGACGTCGACCAAACCACCATAACCTCCCGTTTAGGCCGGTCTGTGTGACACTATTCCGGCGAAACCGGTCCGCGCACTTGCCGGGGGTAGGTTCCATATTTAGCGCGACCACTCGCGAACCTGTCTGGGAGCCTTATTCGAGTCACTGAACCGCGAAAAAGGCAACTGCGACATTTTCTTTTAAAAACTCGTTGCGTTGCATGATTCTTGCTAGAATTAATTTCCCGTTTATGTTTGACTTCTGCGGAATTAATTTCTTTTGTTGCTGGTATCCATTAAGTGAAAATAATGTGTCGCGAGTGACTTTAAAGGGTACCAGAACCGACAAATGAGCAGAGCGGAGATGGGCAGCAGCATCTCTATCGCGAAGCTACGCTCTGTGGTTGCCAACACGCTTGCCCAGCGCAGCAATTATGGCCAATTGCTCCTTTCTTAAGGAGGCCTATGTCCAGCAGTGGCTTCCAATGACTGATATGATGACTGCCGTAAATTTACTCGATAAAGATTATACGCGTCTTTATATTAATAGCTTAACAATTCTTTATGAATGGTTATAGTAAAGGTTGCCTATTTAATTTTCAGAAGTATTTTGTCATATGCATTTCAATATTCCACACATTCTTGTGCACTTTTGGCGAATAGGCGTATAAGCTTTTAGATTACCTAACATAGACTAATTTGCTAGTCTTCAAAGGTGTCTGTTATATACAATGTTGTCATGAATTTTCTTGATTCATATTATTATGACGTAAATATATACTATTCAGTTCATGGACACTAACATTTACTCCTACCGATATTTGTAATACATAGGTGTAGTGACGATGAAATATATATACTAGCAACTTGCCTCCGTTATGCACACCCAGCAAACTGCATCATCATCATATTTGCTGTAGGACTTCCATGCTGGGCATAGGCCTCCCAAGAGGTTTCCTTTAGAACCGGTTGTGTGCGACCTGAATCCAGCGTGATCCTGCAGTTAGATTTTAATTACCTTGTAGGTGAGGGTCCTACGCTGCGCTTTCTCAGTGAAATAAAAAGAATTGCATCTCACAAGTTTTACACTTATCTATTTAAAACCACTTAACTATCACTACGCAAAAAATCATGTAAATATAAAAAAAACACATTCCACACGGGCTCTGCACAATTTCTATCTTTATTGTATAATTTATCTCTAAGCCAATTTTTATCCAGATGCACGCTCAGACAAACAACAAGTGTAATAACGTGTTTTTAACCAGATATAAATGAAACGATGACAATATATACTCTTTAACGACTTGTTTCTGTTTTGATGATTGATTATATAAGAAACATTCATTGTCAATACTCTGGTATCACGTTCTTCTGTTTTGCAAACAATACTATTTGATTTAGCAGGCCATTAAAATTACCGTCCTACAGTTAACATAAACTCGCGTTAACGTCTCACTAAGCAATATTAAATGTAAAACAACCGTAAGTATTTATTAATAGTGGGCCGGCTACCGGCTTTAGCTTTAGGTCATCTATAAATACTGACGTTCCACCTACCCACGCCCGGCCCACTGTCTGGATTTAGGTCTAGACGTTTTAGGGCACAGATTTCACTTCGCTGTTGCCCGAGCTATTAGTGACATTAACTGTAAGAATAAGACAGTTGATGTGCAAATATGTATACTTTGAATTATTCAAATTAAATGTTTTGAAAGGTATGTCATTTGTCATGATATAAAACCAAGTCTGTCTGTATTACTTATGACTTACTTACTAAATGACGCGGCGGATTTCGCTGCAGTTTTCACTCATCATCATCATCAAAGCAGTTGTAGAAAATTCACTGATGGATATTAAAGCTGAATTTTGCTCATAATTGACTTGCCGGGCCGGCATGGTGGATATTGCAAAGCATGGTTTTGTGGGTGGCAAGAAATGTTCTGCCCTGTTGCATTTCAGCTACGCGGTTTTGGGTGAATATATGTACCGTCGTCTGTTGATTCTGGTACCTCAGTCGCCGCGCACAGCTGGTTCAAGGAGAGGTACTATTCGACTCTGCCGGTACTTCACGGCCAAGTTTTAACAATCTTTCTGATATTTTATTCCGGACTAGGTACTTGTTATTATATAATGCTAGAAACTTTTGTAGAATTGGGATTGGTGCTAATACTGGCTATTGCTAATACTGGAAAAGAGAAAATGGAACCATAAGTTATTGATTACTTGGAGCATTTTATGTGCAATAAATTGGCAATCTGGCAGACAAGCAACCGTGGGGTGCCGGCAGAGTAGAATAGTCCCTCCCCCTTTACCAAGTATTTATCCAAAACAGTACAGCTCAAATGAACAGGTCGGGGATGGGCAGCAGCATCCCCATCGCGACGGCTGCGATTGACAACACGCTTGCCCTTCTTGAGGAAGCCTATGTCCAGCTGTGGACATTAAATGGCTAGTATGATGATGATGACGACGATGATGATGATGAAATTGTCAATAAAGCATACAGTCCGCGTGATGGTAAACTTTACTGTACCATATAGAGGCTCGTGCGATAACAAAGATTAAATAGCGCGTCGCCAACCCTGTGAATGAAGGATACTATGTGAAATTACCAAGTAATTTAACTGTCTCTCGCTACCTTCAAACCGGAGCACAGCAATGACAAACCTATGCAAACAACCTTTGTAAAATTACACTTCTGTTGTCTCAATATAAGTCTTTACATTGCATCAATGTGAAGTCGGGAAACCGAAGTGAAACAAGCTACAAAATAAAAACATAAGAATCTACGTTATTTAACGCAGAGGTAAATGTGGTATGTCAAGTGTCAATTACATAGTTTATCACAACAAATTATCAATTGGTTATGTGTGTATGTGAACTATTACTGTACAAAGAACAAGTACATACATCGATTCTTAAAAATAAAACACTAACAACATCAGGTAGACCTCATACAAAAGGTAGCCTGCTTTGGTACCTCACTCTCACCTGTTTCTAGCCCCAAATAAGAGTGTTCGCATTATTGTATTCCTTTCTGAAGGTTGAGAGAGGCATAAAATCCTCAAGTCACAAGGTTAGCAACGCGTTAGTGATATCTTTGTGATATTACGAGCGTCTATAGGCTGCAGTGACGCTTACTATCACCTGGTCTAATAATAATTAAAAAACCTATTTGATTACCGAATATTTTGTAACCTGTATTTAGACTAAGCATTTCGACGCGTTTAAACGAATGAGCCGGCCGTATGTCAGGCCGCTCTAATTGGATCAACGATGTAGTATCGAATGTCAATTAAATATACTGAACGTCGATAGAACGATATCGAAAGCTTATGTTAGCATTGGTGTCTATTTAAGCGAACGTTTAGTAGAGTTGAATATTCGAGTGAAGGTTCAAGCTCTAGGAGTTCTTGGTGCAGCTGTTAACGGCGCGGTGGGTACTTCAGTAACTTTCTAAAGGTTGGAGACGGTCTGGGTGACCCAAAATTGATCTTAAAAATCTGCATTGGGCTCGTGTTTTTCTAACAACCACAAAGTAGACCTATACCCCTGCTGTGAACCCTTAAAAATGGTTCACGATGAACGTTTTTGTACAGTCGATCAATTATTCTCTAATGGAAAAGCCCTGATGTACGTCTTATTTTTGGCATCTGATACTCCAGAACAAACAGTAATCTACTAATACAAAACACGCAAAAGTTTGTATGCATGGATGTATCATTCTAGAACTGTATACATTGAAGCTATACTGTTGCGGGATATACCGCCATCTGTCGGTACCCGTACATCAACTGCCTCTTACGATACTTAGTACTGGAGGTCTAGACTGCTTATCTAACATGAAGGTTAGATTTGTAGATGTTTGTTACAAGCCGGAACAGCTGAACAGACTGATTTATTAATAGTCTGAAATATCATATTGGCTACTTTTTATCCCGAAAACCTGTTCCTATGGGATAGATCTAGCTATTTTTTTCTTTATTGTATCGGCACGACTTTAGCTGTCAGAGTGCGACGTAGATTTATTTTTGAAATAACAAGAGATCCTCATGTATGAGGTATAAAGTGTAGATAGACATCGCGGACAATAGCGTAAGCGAATATATATATACACACATCGTATTGTCAATAAAATAGGGATACGAATAAAATAAATAAATCCTGAAATTCCTAGTTGTCTATGCCCTTCCCTAGTGTTCAATCTATACAAGTGCCAAATTGCATCGAATTCAATTCACCGGCTAACGCGTAACAAACTGACGATCATAATTTCGGTGTTTCTATTTATTAGTATAACGTTAGTATACGTATTTTATATACTTGATGATGATGATGATATGTATACTATATACTTGCAGCGCCCCGTGGTTTCACTCGCATTAAGTTGTAGAACACACCTAATATCATTTACACAACGCTGTTATTGGTTTTAGCGTAAATTTAAAAAATCTTAATTCATCGCGTGTGGCTCACTCCCTTTTTACAAGTTATTGAAAGTCCACTACTGGACATAGGCCTCTCCAAAAAACGAGGTATTTTGCTCATAATTTCCCAAAAGTATTGACAATCACAGAGCGCAGCTATCGCGACGGGGATGCTGCTGCCCATCCCTGCCCTATGCATTTGAGCTGCACTGTTTCAGATGGATATACCACCATCTGTCGGTTCTGGTACCTTAGCCGCCTCTTACGATACCTGCTGCAGTTAACATATCTATCTGGATATATGGCATTATACAAATTATGTTTTCTAATGCCTGTAAAAAAATCCTTATGGTCATTTTGCTGTGATATCCGATTACTAGAATTCTACGACACAGCTTTTCCTTACGTGCAAACGTCCATTGGCGACAAATGGGGAGAAATTCGATTCTTGGCACCCGCCAACATCTTACGAGGTCCCCGCGCCGCAGCCCGTAATGTGTAAAAAGCAATTGCATGTATTTACCGTGCGTTTTTATAGACGTATCAAATATGGCTAATGGTCGGGACCATGTTTGGACCGGAATGTTGGGTCTGTTAGGAGTGAAAATTGCTACTTGATTGCATGCAAAGTACCTACATTGTTTTATTTCTCACTGTATGTAAAAGTTTTACTTTATACCTTTTTTAAGTCTATTCCATATTCTAATTAAATCGACAAACCTCCTATCTTAACTATACTTATGTTGTTATGAAACTAACATGGCGACTATAAATTGAGATATAAACTATTCTATCTCTCAAGCTGGGTCAAACTGTAGTTTAGAAGTTTGTCCTAGACAAACACCGGTGCAAGAAATCTTTATATATTATAATGAATTTATTTTCGTTTTTAATCTACTTTTTTCCCGCGGGGACTTTTATGGGAACTGAAGTCTACTAAAGCCGTGAATGCGTCACAAACAAACAGATACACATATTAGCATGGTTTTGATGGCTTGTCAACATTCATGTTATGTTTACAAGATTAAGTGTGTTCCCACCCATATTCTGTTGTCTTCGCATATAAATATTATCAAAGTATCAATCGTTCGAAGCAAGGTCGTGCTATCATTATATGACCTATAAACTTATCCAACTATAGATCAACCCATTGTCTCATCTTATATACGTCTTTAATGTAGAAGATTGCAATGTTGGCTATAGAAACGCATTCATACGTATCGTTTAAACACATTTAAGTTTCTAAGAAAAGTAACGACGTACATTTTAGTTAAAAAACTGCATTAACTCCTCAACAGAAGATTTTTCCTGAGAATATTATGTTATTTCGGGAAGAAGTCTGACAGATAAACTGTGCAAAAAGTTGTGTCGGTTCTTTAAATAAAAATAAAAAGTTAGATCTATTCCACGGGAACTTTTGGGATCAAAAGAAGCTTCTGTGTTACTCCAGTCGAGACATATTTAACCTTGCTTCGAGCGTTTTGCAGCCTGTGTAATATTTTGAATCTGACTGACCAGGAACCGACGATATAGAAAGAAACACCAATGGAAAAAAAAAAATTACCTGTATGCCTGAGCCATGCTAGCTCGTAATCATGCAGTAGTGTTCAAGGAAGCTCGCGACGTCTAATTGACTACGACAGCCGCCCGTTAGTTCTAATTAAAACTGCCCCTAATTGCGACTCCGGCGTTTAGCTTATGTTACATAACGGGTTATCTGATTATTGTTTCAAACTGGCCCGTTTCTCGCAAGGCGTGTTTGACCTATATACGTTTTTTAATATTTTCTTGAACGATGTCTGCGGTTAGAATTTGAGCTTCTTAAAATATGATACTACTAGTTTCCCAGGATTTTATATCGCATCCTGTGGGAACATTCCTGTGGCAAAAGTCTAGGTCCTTGCACAATGTTCAAGTTATCCACACGCAAATACTCGCGAGAACAAACAGACAAGCATACTCACTGTCGTATGCATAAGTTTAGTATTCATATCCTTAGATTCTTTTCATCATTATGATATCAGCTATAGGACGTCCACTTGACGTAGGCATCTCCAAGTGATTGCCAATAGGACCGGTTGTATGTGACTTGCATTAGGTGAGATTCTGATCTGTCGAGCCATTTGATTTCTTATTTATTTCATAATAGCGGTACATGGTAAAAAAGAGCAGTCGTTCTAGAGTTATGCGCGTACATACATTTGTATAAATGATTAATATTATCATTATTATTATATGTTTCGTATTTAAGGTTTTTATACCAAACTTACTATAAAGACTGTATCAATGTAAATAACTGAACAAAAACGCAAAAAAATGCCTTAGATCTTTCTTCCGTCTCGGCTTTATGTCCAACAATCTTTCGAAATCCAAAGCATTTGTCTGGGCAAACATTTATTGGCCATGAATATAAGCAAGCGCTACAGAATTGCCCACCACATCTAAACAAATAAGATTACCAGCGCCATAAATATGCAGTCGCTTGACGTGAACCAGCGCGCGTTTATCTTTAGCCGCGACGTGTTGTTCCAGTATGGAGTCATGCCTCTGATCGATGGGCCCTGTCCGCCGACAGTTGACGTGATTGAGCTCGAGGTTGCAGTTGGGTTCGAGGGAAGGTCAATGAGAATTCAATTTAGAGCTGTTTACTGCTGTCATACGCTCAACGAATCTACGCGCTTTAATATTAAACCCCTCTATACTTACCTGCTACTTGACGGTTCTTATTCGAACCACAGAAGTTAGAAACGACTGCATGGAATTAATCCAGTTTTTACGGCTTTATATATCGCTAGAATGCTTACTAAAAATGTGAGCACCATTTTAAAGCAGCAATATATTGCAATGTAAGTGTAAAATTGTAGCATAAAAATTATGCCGATTGATGCCACCGCTAAACAATATAATTTAACAAGGCTACCTCATATTATTATTAGTCATTATCAGTTATTACACAGTAAAGGATAACAAACATGTATAGGACGATGGGGTTGCCATATAAAGAATAAAAAAGTAAAAATTAAATCACTTTATTTGTTACACCCTTAAGATTTATTTAACCAGTGAACCGATTGTGATAAATTTGGCACGTGGATATCTTAAACCTTTGGGAAATACACAATTATTTTTCATTTTTATCTTTTTTGGAACGAGAATAAATCCACGAGGACAGAGTCGGGATGTAAAGTTAATCAATTATAAATACATTAAATCATTCACATTGTTTCACATTGAGATCAAAATATGAATGTTGTAATACTGATAACAAGAACGAAAATTAAAAATAGTAAGTCGCAAATAAATCCGTGCAGTAAAGCCATTATAAACGGAGATAAGAGTTTTGCAGTGCTCGGTGACCTTAATGGAATCGGTACAGTCAGATAACCCGCGGCTGCGCTTGCGCGGACTTCCCAAGAGAACACTTATAGGGATGAAAATTACTAATTATCCTTTCACGAAGATCGGTTGAGTAGATAAAGGTATATTGTCACTATATTATATTGTATGATATGATATGTATTGTCGTTTAAGTTCTAACACAGCGCAAGTCAAAATGTTGACACTCTGTACAATTGGGGAAACATTGCCCACGTTTCACAAAATCATTTTAAAACAAATTGCTTGTGCATTTAGTTGGTGCAAAAATAGATTTCGTTTAACACGGTATAATCTGATTTATATTAAGATCTGGTTTATATTGAGATATAAACTATCATATCCCCCATGTAGGATCAAACTGTACATATTTAGCAAATATTGATTAAAATCAGTTCAATAGTTTCAACACAATTTTTTATATACAAAGATTTGATTTAATTTTTAAAACTAACCTTGGCGTTCAAAAGAGAACAATATTTTTAAATTTAGAATTACATGTTGGAACCACGTGCTTCCGGTAATTTGTTTGGTGCAGAATGCACAAAACAGTAAGATGAAGTCATTAGTGAGTAATGGTGCAAGGGTTCAATTATATTTTTTCATATATAAAAATTTGATTTGGTTTTAAAAGTAACATTCGCGTTCAAACATAAAACAAAATTTTTAAATTTAGAGTTATAGTTCATTTTGTGCAGAATATAAGGAACAGTAAGATGAAGTTATTAGTAGAATTATGGTATTAGGGTTCAACTGGCATTAAGCTGTTATCTCACGTACTAATATGTAGGCATGACGTGATGTTGCGTTTATGTAACACTTGCGATGTTGACCCTGTGCCGTTTAAATCTACACGCTCATTCTTGTGTGGGAAACTTTGCGCGAACTGATCTCTATTTCGTTTACCACTCGCATATATTTATCTAGAAATCTAATAGACATTAATACATATTTCTTTTCCATTACAAATTGACTAATATGGTAGGTTTAACTTAGTGACCTTTGTTATGTGAAATAATACTTGTATTATACCCTTTTTATTTTATTATATTTTATTTTTGTATATGTATGTTATTTATTTTGTTATACCAATTTCCAAATACATACTTCGTATATTTATTTGGAAATAAGGGTAGGGTAGGGAAAAATGGTATAGATATGTGCTTAAAATAAATTGATTTTTTATAATATCCTACAAATACCTTAAATTTTTGATCATATTTTTGTAGCATTAGATTCCTATTTCTAGTTTCTCCTGCGCAGGTTATGTTCCAGTTAGAATATATAACATTGTGATTGGTTGCTATCTGTACATGGAAGAAGAAAAATATGAGGAAGACCCTACAAACGTCGTCATTATCTGGTATCATATATATCATGGTATCTCACTCTCACCTATTTCTGCCGTCAAGTAATACTGTTAGCATTGCTGTGTTTTGGATTGAAAGGTAAAAAAGGCAGTAAAATTACTGGGTGACATAATATCTTTAAGCACAAGGTTGGCAACGCGCTAGTGATATCCTTGTGATTTTACGGGCGTTTATAGGCTGCGGTGCCGCTTACACGGAGTGCAGTCTAAGTTTGTCGACTTGGAATTAATATATATATATATTAGATATTAGTGGTTTATTGAATGCAATAGAACCCATTGATGGACAATAATTTTTAGAATGTCTGTCTGTTTGTCGGTTCGTAATTCCCGATCTAGTATTTCAGTGATCAGCCAGAACAAACATTTGGACTAACATTTAGTTTGTCCCCTATATTTTGTAATATGCATTCAGTAAAAAGCTGTCAATTTAGAATTACAAACAGGCACATATATTTTAATTTACCTTTTTCTTCGTTTGTTATTAGCGCCAGTCGTTTTCAAAAGTGAATTATTTTATTTACATCTAGTATATTACTCTGAGCAACATATCTAAACTGCCTCCTTTTTACATGCAATTTTGAACTCAATATCTCGCTATTAAAGATTAATATAGATTGCGAAGTTTTTACAGATTAAGGTAGGTTGATCTGTTGCTGTGCGTACAGTAGGTCTACTACATTGACACGTGGACATCACTCACTATAGAATATACTGTGTACGCAAATAAAACCTTATGTCACGCTGAGAATTATGAGGCAATCGCAACATCGTCAATACTCTAAGAAACACTTATCTGTTACTGGTTTCACGAAGTTTATATCGGCCATACACAAAAGCCACTACAGTTGTTTTCCTTCTACAACTCGCTACTTAGGTTCGCCCTAAAGATTATTTTCGTTGCTATTACCATAACGGCCTTAACGTTAGGCTGGTTTTTACGACTTACTTTAAGCAACTTATTATGTTAAATACTTTAAATGGACTAATGCTACCTTGAGTTTTGCTTCTGTGCACTGTAAGTTATTCAACGAGGCCCCATTTTTGTAGGTATTTCGTCATTACTGCGTTTTTTATTACAGTTACTTTTTTAAGCCTAATTAAATGTTATATGATTTTTATGGTCCCGTCTGGTCTCTAAGGTCTCTAATACTTTATATTTCTGAATTTTGTTCTCTTTATTATTTTTGACGATTCGAAAGTGCTTGTAATGGGCCGACTGGAATAAATAATATTTTTATTTGATGTATTCAAGAGCAAGCTTTTCAATAAGCTACCTAACACTACAAAGGTGTGTGAAAACATAAATATGTATTTAAAACCATGCTAAAATTGTATTTAGAGTCAAGTATCGGCTAATTGTATTTTTTTTATTTAAACTATGTTAATATCTTATTGCAAAGTAAATGTAATTTCGTATGAGAATAAAGATTTTTAAACATAAACATGATTGATTTTTGTCAGACCCGAGGAAACATTCGGTAGTTCCTTCTATTTTTTATTTGAATAAGTCGACAAACAAGCATACCGTGCGCGTGATAGAAAGCGACACCGCGGCCAAGACGGTCGTGATAACAAGGATAACAATCGCTTTGCCAATCTAGGAAATTGAAAATATTGTGTCACATTATCCAGTAATTTCACTGCTTCTCTGACCCTTCTAATCGGTACACAGCAATGCAAACACTACTATTTGGCACGGTAGAAATAGATGAGAGTGACCTCTATCCAGAGGTGTGTATGAGAGACCTTTGTATGAGGTGTAAACATCTTTCTATACAGCTGTCTTCTAACTAACGTGTTAGTAAATTATAATTTACTAACACGTTAGTTCGACAGCTATATTTATTTTAATTATTTGAATGGTGTTTGTTTTAATTCTAGGTAGATATCATACAATTTGTTTCACGTGTGAAAACCTCCCTCACACTTATGATTACTCTGTTGTCTGTTAAGCGACTTATTTCGGAGTCTGGTCACAGTCTGAGATGCTGAGTACGTTGTTTGTTGTGACAGATATTTGTAGACTATTTGATCACAAACAACAAACTTTCTTCCTTTCAAAAAATTCATCACGTCCCCTCCAATGTACAGAGCATTCCGTTCAAAAGTTCCTGGCGCCGGGCCAATTTCACAGCTCAATAGGCCCCATTCACGGCTGCATTGCATGCTGTAGCAGCCGTCTGCGACGTATCGACCGCCACATCACAGAAGCCATATACCTTCTCCGCGATAAAGATCGTCTGCCAGATGCTGTCCTTGGGTATACACTTAATTGTCGTACCTTCAACTGCCTGCAATCGATTACGTAAAGCGAAGGTGAACTAAAATACATTCTTGGTTTACCTGTTTTATTTCAGTCGAGTTGATTTTAAAGTCTCTACTTAGGTCAACATATTGAAGAAAAAAGACAATATAGCCTAAATATTATAACCTGCAGACAGTAAATAGATATCGATGGTCAAAAATTCAATTGGCGTATATGGGCAAAATGTTTGTGTTTATTTATTTCTGACTTGTTAATAGTTTCAAGTAAAAGAGGACTTAATTTCAAAAATATTTGTTAAAAATATCTTAATCATAATTAAAAATACGTATTTAAATAATAAAGTTATACTTTATTTTTTTTTGTGTTCTTCCTATAAACCTGCACATTGTCCTTTACGACAATTGGATTTATAACCGTCGATGTATGACTAGTTATAATAGAAGACAACAATCACAGCAAGTGGAAAGTGCCTAAGTAAACAGATCTTTTATATATTCCTTTGCCACCATGGCGCTTTGGAATTAACGCTAATTAACAAATACGATGAGAATATGCGTTATTCTTAATTAAATAAACAGGTAATAAAAACACGAAATATTTATTGTGAACTCAGTTTAATGCCATATTAACATATTTTTCTTGTTTCCTAGACGAATTCAGAAGTCTTTCTACTTTAATAACAAACCTATTTTCATAATTAAATTTGTTTGTACGAATGCGTTGACGTCGGTTAATTGCTATTTTAAGCACCCGATCTGTGACCTTATAATATAAAGTGTAATGATTAAAATAGTCTTGTGTTAATTCAGTCTATCATTATATGACGGGCTCATATTAACGTGAATCAAGACAAACGTTTCAGTTTTATGAGAGGAAGCATTTAGGCAATTTCCTCATTAGCTTGTACTATTTCTAAATATCCTGTTCACAACACTTCCTCTATAAGCTTTATTTCGTTACGTTTCTTTTATTTTGTTATCTTTTGATCGTCTTTAATAATAAAGAACATTTCGTATTCTGTGTTATGTACTTGCAATGTAAGCCTTTAATCTACTTGTGTTGTGTTGTGACCTTTCTCTCCTTTTGACCTTAGGGTATCCACGGCTTGAGTTGGCAGAGTGCCTATGAAATGGTGGCGATAATTCTTCGGCTAGACTTGTGTCTCGACAGTTCTTTTGAAAGGTCATGCATTGCACGTTCAGGACAAAGATGCAGTATTGTAAGACCTTAGTATTGTATTTTAAGCGTATATTTTGATCGCGCAGAGCATTATGTGGTTGTGGGGGTCTCTAAAACTTACTACACCAGGTGTCGTAAGAGGCGAATAAGATACCAGATCTGGCAGATGGCGGTATATCCATCCGAAACAGCAGCTCAAATGCACAGGACGGGGATGGGCAGCAGCATTCCCATCGCTAAAGCTGTGCTCTGCGATTGCTAACACGCTTCTCAGCGTGGCAATTCTGGGCAAAATTATTTCTTTCTTGGAAAGGCCATGTCCAGCAGTTGACTCCCAACAGCTGGTATGATGATAATAATGATGAAACTTAGTTTTAACAACTGTCAGGTGCCGGTAGACCTACATGTTAGATGATTCTTGTGATCCCGTGGGTCATCAGTGTCATCAGTATTAGTAGAATAATAGAATTGAATACTTAATATTTTAGAAGTATCATTTTTTGACGATAGAAGTGCCTGTATAAATAGGTCAAGAGAAGAAATTGGCACACTTACTCGGATAAAAAATATTTCAGTTTGTTCGCAAAATATCGATGAATTATGCACATAAAGGTTTCTTTTTAATCAAGCCGCCTATGGTGAAAACCTTCTGAATATTACATGCATGTATTGTGCGAGTAACGTCCGTCCTTTCTGATTGTTTTGGTGATAAGGGTGAAAGGATACTTTCGAACTCTCCGAAGTTACCCTGAAACGCAATTAGCGAAAGCTAGGCTGTTAAAGTATTTATTTATATCAATTCTAGTATCACTAAGTGGTAGACAGACTGCAACACACGCCATACTGCATTCCTATAAAATTTTGTTGTCTTGATTTTAAACTGGCAACATCGTTTTAAACATAACTCATTCTACATTATTGAGACTAGAGAGTAACGTTTTTATTGTAGTCGATAAAATGTTTTGTATAATAAAAAGTTTAATGTGTGGCTTCGCTTCGACTTCTTTGATATTTTATCCTATTTCTGGCGCCACAGCCAACACATTCGTCACCCGCCCCGTCTGAATGTCAAGGTTTTCAGTAGCAGATCGTATTTTCAATTTTTATGAATACTGTAGTAACAACTTTAGTAATATCACTGGAGTTTTCTCTGCAATAAACATCTGATTTACATATAAATGATAATAATGTAAATGGATGTCTGTCTGATGCACTTATTCAGTTTATTTTGAGCAAACTCAGGCAGGGTAATATATAAAAATGCAAATGTTAATTATACTTTCTGAGTAGTACTATTATGCTAGTATATGCATTTTATTAAGACAGTAATTTAGGCATTGACCGTTCGGTACCGGCAGAGTAGAATAGTACCTTTACCGATACCAGGTGCCGTAAGAGGCGACTGATGTACCGGAACCAACAGGTGGTATATCCACCATATTGATGATGATATTGAATATAAGAAGAACACATAGGCTGTAACTTATTAAGACTTCTGCCAAAATACTTGTAACCATAAATGGCAAATCATCATACCAGGCATTGAAAGTCCACTGCAGGACATAGGCCTTCCCAAAAAAGTACTGTAAAGTAAGTACTGTACATTTGAGCTGCATTGTTTCGGATGGATATACCGCCATCTGTCGGTTCTAGTACCTTAGTCGCCTTTTACGAAACCTGGTACAGAGGGGGGGACGTACTATTCTACTCTGCCGGTACCTCACGGCTAAATGCCAAATAATGCGACTATACTATTTTGAAGTATAAAAACCATGAGAGTGACATTAGTTTGTCTATCTGTCCATGACAGGATAAATCTACCATGTATGCGGAAGTAATATGATTTTTAAATTTAACTAGATTGAAATCTATATTAGCAATTCTCATTCGGACCAAGACGCGGGTGCAAACTAGTAACAAATAAAAGTAAATTAGCAAGCGCGTTGTCAATGGCATTGT
Source organism: Heortia vitessoides (assembly GCA_020976665.1). Classification (NCBI taxonomy): domain Eukaryota; kingdom Metazoa; phylum Arthropoda; class Insecta; order Lepidoptera; family Crambidae; genus Heortia; species Heortia vitessoides. The sequence continues at coordinate 18,835,402 of JACJUM010003085.1, forward strand.
GTTCACTATATTGCGACATTAAACAGTTCGTTTAATGAAAAAGAAAGGAACTATTGCCGGCCGACGTTGAGGTAGGTTTTGGCCGTGACTCTTGTTTTTCTCGTTTGACAGTCAATTTTTATAATACAATCGCATAGCTATTGGACTTACTTTATTGGTTTCATTTGTACAATCACGCAAACGTTTCTCATTACTGTTTATGTCTTATTAACGGGAGATTTTGTTAAGTAACCAGTATAAAATAAATTACCACAACATCTCGTACATTGACCTGACTCCGCGATAAGTCGCTTAAAGTACTTGTGTTACGGACATCAGACAACAGAGGAATGACAAATATACTACTTAAAAACACCCAGAACAAACATAAATACCATCATATAAATATTTGTCCTGGGCGGGGATCGAACCCACGAGCTTTGGCGCACAAAATAGGATTACTACCATCTGCGCCATCGTTCCCGGTGTATTTTTACAAAACAGTGTATAAACTCGATATTGTAGTGTATATTTCAAATAGCTTTATTATATCTCCTGCAGGATCAAAACTGGGTTCCTTTCTTAAAATTCACATGCCAAACATCACCAAAATCGGTTTAGTAGGCTAGCTATAAATACGTAACAGACAGAATACACTCATATATTTTGGTATGGATTGTGTTGCCAGCCCACGAGAACCGAGCGCGCGAAGACTAGTGTCTATTGATACTTTTATTTATATTGTATACATACCTGATGAGTTTGTTTGTTCGTTTGGTTTAAAGTGCTAATCTCGGGAACTATCGGATCCGATAAAAAAACCCAATAATAAAACACGAGTAGTTTTATATCGTTTTATAGCTCTAAAACGTGGTTTATTTAACGTTTCTTTTCGTCGTTCTTAAGGTTAACAAAAGATGTGTGACATCACAACTTTTTTTAAAATTTAGTCCAAGAGCGGTATTGCAAATTTTAGAATATAATTAAAAAGTCAAAGTCTAATATATCTTAATTTAAATAGTCAAAAAGACAAACAAAAACCTATGAATGTAGATTTGCTAATTACAATTTGACACAAATGGCCGATGACCCTAATAACCAGTGTTATAAGAGACATTCAAACAAATAGGTCATTGAGTGTCCTACTTTAATACTAGTCTGCCGGCACCAAGCGGGTCTTACATCCAAGTTTATAGCAGGCTCATTGCGCGAGCCACCATAGGATTCCTATAACGCCTGATGGTAGTATTATTGAAACCCACGTTCTTGCTAAATTCTTTCAGTATTAGATAGTCAATTCATCGCAAGATGCAACCAAATAGAAGCGGAGCATCATAAACGTTTTGTTCTTTAAATTGGCACGGGTAAAGCCGCGGGCTTAGCTAGTGTAAAACATTAGTTGACTTGTACGCCTTGCTTCAAGTTCACACAAAGGCAGTGCCAACTGTCTCATAATTTCAATTGTTACCAAACAACGTCACCGGGCAAGTAGTCCGGACTGCATAATGCATTTAGACACAGCCAAGGTCGCTCCATTCGTTCCGTTTTACGCTGCCTTTTCCATTTAAATCACCGCTGACGCAATGCGGTATCCTAAACACCTTTCCAGTTGCTAATGTCGACGCAGAAACTTGTTTATCCGGCGACCTATCAACGACACGTTGCTGCTGATTTGCGTGGACCCGCCACTTGGATCTAATGTGTCTAGGGACCAGATACGGATGTATGTAAGTGTATGGAACGGTGGCTTTCTCGACTAAGTTTTGACTTGCTTTTTAAACTCGTATATTTATTTAAAGATTATATATCGTCGATGATACTTCAATACCGCGTATGTAGCTTATGTTAATAAGGTCTATTTTTTAATTGAATTTTCAACTTTATTTTCAACTTTATTTGCAACTGCTATTTACGCGGTATTGCACTATCATCGACGATATGTAACTAGCTTTTGACCGTGGCTTCGTTCGCTCACGTTAAATTCGCGGAAACACTGTTCCCCTTTCCTGGTTTTGAACACAAGAGATAATTCGTAACAGAATATGACTTTTAAGCGACTGTAGATGATATTATATGTTTTATTACTGTGTATGTGGGTATCTTCCTACCTAGAACACTGCGAAAAGTCACATAGAAAATTTCACTTCTTTTTGTGAAGTAGGGAGCAGATTTCCAAAAAAATATGCACAATTTTTTTGTACACAACCGGATACCAATTTTTACCTTCCTACCTTAAAAATTGCGGAAATTAGAAAGAAATAAAAAGTAGTCTATGCCACAGCCAATCCCTTCAACTATTTCCAATTCGTCATAATCATAGTATGGATATACTGAAAATAATAATTACACACGAATAAAAGTAGGTAGCTAACGCTCAGTATTCCATTAGTCAACCGGCATATGCTATACTACTATATTGGCGAAACAATTTGAATATTATGAATACGAATGTTTGTGAGCGAAAATGTTTTGCTCTTTTTCATGCGAAATTGTTTATTTTTCTTATAAATGCAAATAACATGTAAGCCGTAATTTATCAATCCAACTTAACTATACTTAAATATTTTTCACGATACATATTGGGATTATATGTGAGATATAACCTATCCAATCCCTCAAGTTGGATCGAACTGTACACTAAGCTTAAATTTATTCCTCGCTTCAGTAATTTAGATATTTATCTCGGACAAATACCGTGTCACGAATTTTTTATATATAAACAATTAAACATGTACGCAAATAAAGTCGTAGGTGCCTGAACAGAATCACCTGAAAGAATTAGAATGGCCTTGACCTTACTCCGCGCCGTGTTCTCACTTGTTCGATGATGAAGTAGCCATGCACACGACCTTTATAAGAGGTCTTCCTTAGTAATGTTATATCTAGTAGAATTTCCATCATTATTCACACATTATAATCTTGATGAAATCGCTAGAATGCGCTCAGCAAACAGCGCAGTGTTATCAGTCGTTCCATCAGCGGTTGTTGCGCCACATGACGCATCGTCGCCGAGCGCAAGCGCATTGTGCAACACTCCCTGTGCTCTCTGCATTGTTGCGCTAGGGACAAAAAGGGCTCGGCGGTGATTGACCCCTACTACCTACCCTTTTGCGAGATAGCATGATTGGTGAGATTTTGCGAACTACAATTTCTAAATGAAGTTTAATTACTCGGATTTCCGTATGTGGCAAGATGTATATTGTGATTTGGTCTCACCGTAGTTTTATCAAACATGATGTTTGCGATAAATTTGAGAAGCCGTTTTGGTTTCATTGAAGCAACTGGCCTTAATGAATTTGGATGAAATATCTTCCCATAATGATCAAGGATGATGAGAAAAGATGGTGTTGTTGGGTGACCAGTATTACTTGTTATTATTAGTGCTAAGTTGCTGTTTGGCGGAGCCGACTCGAGTCGGTTTTACGGAATTATAATCAATTTTGCGGTTCGAGTCTAGAACTCGAGTCCGTTGATGATTTAAGATTAAAAAGGAAAAATCTAAAAGGTGTAAGTAAACTTTAAGATCATATAAGTTTTGTATATTTATACAAAATTTCCTTTACTTTATTCTATCGCCAGTCACGGAAACAGTCCATACCTACACCTGAGATTTTTTGACGCCATGTTATAATAAAAAAATAAAAAATAACTTCATGACGAGTACTAACAAACTCTATACTTTTTTAAATACTCACAGTATTCTGTGAGTGATTTTAATTGACAATGACACAAAAAGTGGCATGTTCATGTTCATACTTGTGCTATCCGGCGAGAATTGCTATAGTAAACAACGAGTACGAGCGATTTTTCTTACTCGAATAACTGACTCGAGTCATTTGGATCATAATCGAATCGAGTCACTGAACGTCGAATGTTGAATAGAAACAAATTTGGATTCTAGTAGGAGAGTCCAAAGCTTGAACCTACTCGGGACAACGCCAATTGTTATGCATCTTATGGTAAACCCACTGCACCAGGTGTAGTAAGAGGCGACTAAGGCACCAGAACCGACAGATGGCGGTATATCCATCCGAAACAGTGCAGCTCAAATGCACAGGGCGGGGATGTGCAACAGCAACCCTGTTGCGATAGCTGCGCTCTGCGATTGCCAACGCGCTTGCCCAGCGCGGCAATTATGGGCAAAAAACCTTCCTTTCTTAGGAGAAGCTTATGTGCAGAAGTGAACTTTCACTGGCTGGTATGATGATGATGATTCTGAGACCGAAAAACTGGTGTATTATTACAAGCAAATTTGAATGTACACAATATATGTAAAGTTGATAGCGGATCAATATGCCAATCGGAATCGGCAAGTCACCGCATTTGTACGTGGCTTTCACCGTGCGTGACTCATCTGCCAGACCCTGGTCTCGGCATAATGAAATCTCTATTGAATATCAGCTTAGCTCTCACGATTTAGTCCGTGTTAATTTCACTTTATATAGTCGCGTCCTTCAGGATTTCAGTGGATACAATTGTAGCATATATCCTTCCTTTAAAGCTATTCAGATGCCAAATTTTCATGGACTATATATGGACTATGTTTGCTGATAGAAATGTCTCTCAGTTATCTGTTTACATATATATTATTTCTTTATATTGGTGTTACTTTAGCTAATTTTTATTTAAATATATTCTATCTTTGCCTAATCACATAATAAAATTTCCGTAAATCGTGTTTGTACTCGTACATTGGACACTTTCGAAAAATAAACAATATTTTTTAATTCCTTTTATGCTACTGTCACTAAGTTTTTTTTTGTGCGTTTATGCTCTCTAATCTCAAAGGTCGATTAACGGATATGGATGATATTTGGCATAGAGATAGATTGCATATTGATGCAGTAATGACAGTTTTTTATCCTGCTATACTGGCTTTATTTTTGCAGAGCAAGAACACATACAGATCGGCATGATTTTTGCACACTGCGCATTTGCCACGCGAAAGAAGTCGCGAGACACGGTAGTGGTATAACATCTCTCAAGAACATGATACAGCTCATCGCATTCAAATAGAAAGTCGTAACAAGCGAGATCGTAACTTCGTTACTCTGGCTATTTTTGGATCTTAACTTCAAAGTCACTTGTCTTCCCGATGACAGGAGCGGCTTTTGATTGATGTCTCTCTGTTCTGGCAACTTTCTCCGTTGAACTTGACGACTTAATTGTAATTATTGTACTTGAGTCAGTTACAAATTTGTTATGTAAGCGGAGATTGCCGAGTTGATTTATTGGTACATGCAAATTATGTTATGTAATGTTCATATCAAAGTAATTACTAATTATGTTTACTATGTTAGCTTCTCTTACACTTACATTCTTAGGCTGATAAAAAGTTTTGATGTTGCCGAGTTGTTAGGTACTGGCAGAGTGGAAGAGTACCACGACCTATGGCAGTATACCCATCCTTTGCATCGTTACTTCTACCGGATAATGCCATGAAATGGAGCAGGATCCCTGTCGTGATGCAATTATATACTCGTACGCGATTGTCACTCACAAATACTCTTATTGAATTGGTAGATAGATAACTTATTATGTACATACATAAATATTTTAACACCCAGACACAGAATAAACACAAAGATTCATCATATAAGTGGGGCATCGATCCCACGACCTTTGGTGCACAATATAGGAACACTACCGAATGCGCCATCAGACCATGTTCTTTCCTATGTAACAAAAAAAGCAATCTGTTAGAAGTCAGTCAACCACATTTTCGAATTTCTAATACAAGTCTAGATTATGTGTGAACGAAGAAGCGACGAAGTGTTCACCGAAGGATAATCCAACCGATTTTATATGTAAATGACGCTTTCCAGCGTGTCGCCGGCGTGATGTCTCGAGCCGCCGGAGAAAGTCGCGATAATGCTCCTTGTAGGTCGCTATGTTGGCTCACCTTTAGATTACGCCGCGAACACCATTGGAGGTCCCAATAACTGCTGCATTTTACTATGTATCTATCCATCTATCAAAGTTAGCGACTGTCCATTAATCATCTGATATTTTTAGCAACAATTTACTGCCTGGGATGGTTAAGACCCTCCCTCCAACGCTACCCAAAATCAATAATCATATCTTAAAAAAAGGATTTTATTATTATGTAAAGTACACGTCAATATTCTCACTACTCCCCCCTCTCCTTCCTGATTGATTTTCGAACCTTCCCCCCTTTCGATTTAAAGTGATTAATGGACGAACCTTAAATGATCTGTGTACATGAATATAAAAACAGTACTAATAAATAATTTCTAAAAATGCTGGAACGATACATGACTAATGTTTTTAGGAGTGATTAGGCTACTATTATTTTAGTAAAAGCATCACGAGTGTTTTGCGCAATAAATAAAACTCATTCTAATGGCTGTAGGGTTCTGGCAGAATAGATCAGTGTCTCCCTATGTACCAGGATCGTAAGAGGCGACTGAGGTACCGGAATCGACAGATGGCGGTACCGAAATAGATAGATAGATTAGATAAAATGCAACAGAGCGGGGATGGATAGTAGCATTCCTGTTGTTAAGCTATATTCTGCGATTGCCACCAGGCTTGCACAATACGGTAAAAATGTATAAGATATAAAAAAATAACCTATACGTACTTCGACTGCTACAATTATGATGATGCACGGGAGAGTATCAAGACAATCATTCCACGAAGACTCAGTTGCAAGCTTCAGCTAGAATATTCATCTAATAATAATATCTAATAATAATAATAAATTTCCACAACATCTCATACCTGACTCCGTGGTAAGTCGTTTAAAGCACTTGTGTTATGGACGCCAGACAACAAAAAATTCACCAAAATAGTACTTAAATACACATAATTAACACCCAGACACAGAACAAACACAAATATCATCATATAAATATTTACTCTGGGTAGGAATCGAACCCAACGAGCAAAAGATAGGGTCACTACCATCTGCGCCATCAGGGCCCGTCGTAGTAGTTAACAAACCATCAAAATATCCTAATGATTCAGTTGAGGAATAGGTATTTATTTCCGTTTAAATTGATGCGTTTATTTTAAATTTTTAAAACGGTTGTGAAATTTTCCCGCCGTATTTAATTTGTGAGATCCATTGAAACTGCGTATTGAAATGTCAATCATTCATGAAATGGTAAAAACTTCCTTACATGACTAATGAGTATAATAGGTTAACTGCATGAAGAGAAACGCGTGTGCGCAGAACATTGCAGGTGACACAAAAACTAGTGACATATGGCCTCTTGTTACGAATAACAATTAAGAAAGTTTCATATAAATGCAGAGACAAACGACTCACAAAAAATATTGCAGGTGATACGTGACTGTATAAGCCATCAAACGACAACCGGCAACTGAACGATTTGCAGTTAATTATATTGGGAAGGCACTGCAGAATTTATTAATGCTGTTCAATTTATTTATTTAATTAGTGTAGGTACTCTTACAGATTACTGTCGTACATACTTATATAATTAAATATGATATTAACTAGACGGTAACCTAGGAGATGTGTACACGACACGTTATTTTTATTTATATACTTTTTTATGAAACATGACGTAAATAACGATAAAGAATACAAACAAAATATATGATGATATGGAGGTTAAGGAAGAATGGACTGCCAGAATTTTTGAAATTTTCCTCGTAAAAGTAGGGAATCTACTACTAAAAACATCAATGTCTTTGCCTCTGTGTTTCAGTTCATTGTAGGAATAGGATAGCAATTTAGCAATTCTAAGAAAAACAATTCTTAAGGTTGATATATCTGTAGTCTATATAATTTTTATCGGACAGGCAAGATAAAAAGACAGAGAGAAAAAAGCCAATACTATATTTATTTGTGTGAGTCTGTCTGTACTCATGTGGACACGTAGCACACAAAAACAACTGATGGAATTTGAGATGTATGTAAATAGTTTTTACTATTATCCACAGAATAGTATTAGATAACATATATACCATGTATGTACTCGCACACGAAGTCGCAGATCAAAGCTAGTATGTTAAATAAGTACTCGCAAAGCAATATTCTCTATTCCTAAAATGACTCGACACAACTAATGATCAAAAAATTGGCATGTCTGCAGCTATTCCGCAACAAGATTTACTCAGTCTATTATTGCCGGAACAACATTTCTTAATGCGTTAACAAATGTCCAGACAAATCTGATCACGATTCTCTAACTAAATCATTTGTTTCGGCACGAAATTCACATTTGGCTCCGTGCGAGTTTATAGAAAGCGTCTCTATTATTTCTGGGCTTATTATTGTGCTAGGGTGGTTATCGCCATTACATGGTGTGAAGTTGACGTATCCAATATGGAGTGTAGGTGCATCTAATCGCGACATTACCCTGAGCAACTGCCTGTGAAAATGACTGAGATTACAATAGAATGACTGTTCAGCTCGGGGTCTCGCAGTCACAGTTAATGAGCATAACTTTAAAGTTTGACACAATACCTCTGTACGATTTCATAATTAGGTAGCTATTTAATTATTACCTTCTCTTACAACTCTCATCTCATTGGTACATTCTGAGATTGTTGCTTTCGAACACTTTAGTTTCATTAGTCATCATCACATTAATGCAAATTGATGATTTATCTATATTCAAAGAGTTCATAAAACCTTTTCCTTTATTTAAAATTTTGCATAGTAACGAAGCTTTTGCACAAAGCCGCTCCCGATAGAGTCAGCGGCGTTAATCAATAAACCCCTCCCTATTTCAAACTCCCCTTTCGATCTCCAGATATTAAAGCCACTTGATCTTTTGCGCGTCATGCAATGAAAAACGCTGAGCGTGCGTCTCGTCTAATCTATAAGGCTCCCCATTTTTTTGCGAACACTCAAAGCACATAAATAATATTATACTTTTACAATATTATAGTTATTTGATTTCATAGTGACAATTAATAGAATTGTTAATTACAAAATCTGGGATACAATAACAAATGTAAAATTTATTGTTGTATTAGTTTGATATAACTAAAGCTTGTGATAGCTAAAGGATACAAATAATTTCTCAAAGAAAATTGTGTAAACACACGGCTGGTGGTTTTTTCGGCCGACGATTGTTCGCCCGGGAATTTTGACAGATGCATACCATAGAAATAGAGAGTTGTTTACATCCGGCCTGTGCTTTTTGTGTACAGCAAAAACTGTTTGTCGGTCAGTGGCACCGCCGACACAATGCCGCGGGTTCGTTGCTTGACGTCCGCAGGCCGTGGTTGCGCAATATTAATGAATGCTTCACGCGAGTAATGGTGGCCCTCAAGAATTCATAGACTTGTGATGGGAAAGTCAAGAACCCTTGCCTTGCTTATAACTGTTTGACGTATGTTACGTGTATAAAACGAGGCTTTTCTTCGCTTTTCGTTCGTTAGCAGTAAAATAATCATCTAGATCTAATGATAGTATTGATAACATTTCCCATGACGAAGTACCCACAGAGTAGATGTACCTCGGTGTCGTAAGAGACGACTGAGGTACTAGAAATGATAGCGGTATATTTATCGGAAATTGTGAGTTTAAATGCAACAGAATCATCATCATTATATCAGCCAGTGAAAGTGGACTGCTTGACTTAAACCTCCCCAAGAAAGTGGGATTTTATCCATAATTGCCACGTTGGGCAAGCGTTTTGGGAATCGCAAAGCGAAGCTTTCGCGGCAGGGATGCTGCTGCCTATTTCCGCCTTGTGCATATCAGCTACATTGTTTCGATTGGATAAACCGCGCTCTATCGGTTCCGGTACTTTAATCGCCTCTTACGATACCTGGTATAGGGCGAAGTACTATTCTAACCTGTCGGTACCTCGCGACTATAGGCTAAAACGCCCCTTTTTTTTAGGGAGACTTATCTTCGCCATTAGAAGTTCTACTGTTGATGTCCAGGTACATACAAAACCAAATATGATACTTCTGTATTGCTTAGGCCATAATTGTTCAGTGTTAATTGCTTCTTATGTGCACCTGCCACTTGGGCACACAATGACTAAAAACCATGTTGTGTCTGGCAAACACCCGCAGTGATCACCGGTCACAGCTTGTTTAACATCGTGTAATTATGGTTGTTTCATAAAAAAATAATTTATTGCATCAATGCATAATTAAAATTTCAAATCCCTTTTCTCGTTTAATGAGATATTAATTCCGTTCGCTGCGCGCGGCCATAGCTCCCCAAGCTGCAAACGGCATGGAGCGATCTGCTCCAATAATCATTGTTCAAGCCGCCACCTAAACAATTCCAATACATATAATTTCACGCAGGATCGGACAAGATGAATTTTAGTTGGAATAGGTGAGTGTTATCGGAGTGGAGGCATTTATGCCTTCCGCCACAATAAACTGGCTGATTGATGGTTTGTTGATGGCTTGCTCTGTACTGTTACTTTCTACAGCTGATGATTGAGAGGCGTTAGCTAATGGCTCGGCCACTGTACCGCCGGATGCCGCTACTGCGGATCACTGTGCGCTGGTGTGTGCTGGTGTGCGCTGGTGTGCGCTGGTGTGCGCTGGTGTGTGCTGGTGTGTGCTTGAGCATCGGCGCTTAAATGCTATTCCGTGTTTTATCACACTTAAACGATGATTAAATTTCAAAGAACTTTCCAGCTTCTAGACGAGACCAGCATAAAGACGAAAGTAACTGTTTATTGAGGGTTTGAATGGATAAGTGTTTCGAGGCTTGTCGTTCTGTTGCTGATATACGAGATAATATATATATGACATTTTAATTCCTTTACATGCACGCACTGGTTGTAACAAACGGAGTTTTGTTATTTTAAATGTATGAGCTATACTATATATATATGTATATATATCTATATATCAGAACATAATGGAAAACGCAGGCAGCTGTAACACAGTTTAATACTGGCACAGCTGCCGACGATCACTTCTTACATGATTGTATTTTATATTCATATGTATTGATTATGTCTGGATTGTGGAATAATAATTATTATTATTTACTATATGTGGCGTCTTACGTTTTTTGTTTTCCCGGGATCAATACAATCTCTTAGCATTTAACAGTTACTATCCAAAATACTCTCAAAGTAAGAACGTATACACCTTCACATTGTTAATATTACATAGAATAAAATTAATATGGACAACAGAGAGTTACCGTGAGGTACCGGCAGAGGAGAATAGTTCCTCCTTCTGTATCAGGTGTCATATATCTATCCGAAACAGGGCAGCTCAAATGCACAGGACTGCAGCATCTCTGCGATTGCCAATACCTACAGCAAGGCGCGGCAATTATGGGGAAAAATTCTCCCTTTCTCGGGGAAGGCCTATGTCCAACAGTAAATTTCTAATGTCTGATATAGCAGGTGGTTGAAATGGTGTATTAAAAATTACGAACACACTGACTACATATACCATAATGCTTGTAAATTTGTAACTCAATTATCGGGTCGTAGCGCTAGCTTGTAGCATTAGTTTTGTATTCATGCATGTGTAATACAAAACGCTAACTAATAAGGCTTCCATTCGACAAAATTTGTTGAACAAATTACGTAATCTCGTTCGGAATCTGGTTTCTACTTATAACAGACATGATTCTTATGTGGTTCCACTAGATTTTAACACTGTTGTTAATTGGCCTGCCACCAACAGATGGTGAAGTCCGTGAACTGTTACAAGTAAACAGTCAGTTGACATTACCGAGGTCATCGGCGTGTCGATTACGATGACGCCATTGACATCTGATGACTTCCGTGATCCGATAGATACTCGTACTCTAATTCTAAGTAATTCTTTTAAAAAATTGCCGCGCTTCTCTTTCAGACTACCTTTTTAGTTCTAGCTCTTCCTCTTATACATTCTTTCCATAGAGACTTACGAACTTGCCCTAAATTGAAGATCTATGTTTGAAAAGGGAAAATATATTTTCCTTTTTATTTATGTATGTTAATTTAAATTTATTAAAATTATATATATTTATTACAAAATTAATTTATGTATGTATAAAATACGACGGGCCCGAGTGGGCAGATGGTAGTGATCCTATCTTGTGTGCCAAAGGTCGTGGGTTCGATTCCCACGGATATTTGTGTTAGTTCTAGGTCTAGGTGTTAAATATATGTATTTAAGTAATATATTTGTGATTCCTCTGTTGTCTGGCGTCCTTAACACAGGTGCTTTAAGCTACTTACAACGAAGTCAGGTCAATGTATGAGATGTTGTGGGGATTTATTTATTATTTCTTAAATCTTCAAATCAAAAATCTTTAATTTACAATCTAAAAACAACATTGTAATGTAATAATCTCAGTTCCGTCTTAACAGGTACCAAATGCACAAATCCGGAACTGATGGTCTGGCAACACGCAAACTGAATTAGTGAGGATGGGAAATCATGTCTGACTGGTTTAGCCAACTATAAAACTGTATGTTAAAAGCAGACATTGCACGGCATCTATGTTCTGTCTGGTCGATCAAATATATTGATTCTTTCTCTCAACTTGTTTTATCGGGATGAACGCGTAGATGTATATGATATTGTATGAATATAATAATAATAATAATAATAAAAATCATCATCATTACAGCCGTTGGAAGTTCACAGCTGGTTGGACATAGGCCTCCCCAAGAAAGGGGAATTTTGCCCATAATTGCCGCGCTGGGCAAGCGTGTTTGCAATCGCAGAACGCAGCTTTCCCGATGGAGATGCTGCTGCCCATCCCCACCCTGTATTTGAGCTACTAATAATAATAAAGAATGATAAATATATAATGGTGTAACTTGGACTATATTCGATACACGAGTAGCCCATGTATGTACTCTTGTATTCTGCATTTATTAAGAAACTTTTTTGACAATATAGTTAGAATTATTCAATAGTCCACTCGTGACATTTCTAGGTTCGAAATCCGCACTTCACTAACTTCTAAACTACTATAGCGGTTTTGAATGTGTGAATTTTTTTAATGTTTATTTACTGTATACAATTAGATTAAACACGAGAGATATTATCCTTACTAATATTATAAATGCGAAAGTACCTCTGTCTGTCTGTCTGTTACGCTTTCCCGCTTAAAACTCTCAAACGATTTTGATGAAATTTTTCACAGAGAATCTTTAGACCCTGAGAAAGAACATAGGCTATTTTTTAATCCAAAATAAGGGTTGTAATGGTTCGAAAAGGGGGATGAAAAGTTGTATGGAAGTATCGCTATTATTAGAGCTAGAAACTTGAAATTTACTTTTCTGGCCATTGTTTCGATATAAACAAACAAACATTTAAAGTTTATATAACTTAAGGTAAAGAGGTAGGGTGCACAAAAAATCTATCCCACGCGGACGAAGTCGCGGGTTTAGCTAGTAATTTATATATATCAATTTATAGAAAATATTACACGGATCCACCATGTGCACGATACAAATTCCAACAGTCATCGAGCATTTTGTGGTGCGTGTTCGCGTGACAGAGATTGGCCCAACGTCTGCGCGCCGGCCGCTGCGGTCGCGACTCGCGGTAATTCCGAATATGTCTCCTGCGACGATGAAAGCGCCGATACTCACATTGTAATTGGTATAAATACCTCACAACTGGGCCAGCAGTTTCTCCGCCTGTTCTCTGAACACTATATTTTAATTTACATTGCACTTACGACGGACTTGCTCACACTAGCGGAGGACTAAAGAGGGCGCCTCCAATTTACTACGTCCTATCTAGTCACGACAAATTGAATAGTTTGTATAATATTGTAGTTATTGGTAATATATAACAATAATAGATCCGTGAAGAAACCGTGAGGTACCAGAGTAGATTCCCCTTTACCAGGTGTCGTAACCGGCGACTAAGGTACCGGAACCGACAGATGGCGGTGTATACCTTCGGAACAGTGTAGCTCAAATGAATAGAGCGAGGATGGGCAGCAGCATCCCTGTCACTAAAGCTGAAATACAGGTGGAACCTAACTTAGGATTTAGGACTCAAAATTTTGTGAGTTTCTATTATCTAGTTGTCTCGCATTTTAACTAACATGAAACAGTGAACATTTAATATTCTGGTGGAGAATAAACATTTATTATTTTTCATCAAATCATATCAGCTAATGAAAGTCACTGTTGGACATAGACCTCCCCTAGAAAGGAGGAATTTCGCCCATAATTGCCGCGCTGGGCAAGCGTGTTTGCAATCGCAGAGCGCAGATTTCGCGACGGGGAATAATGCTGACCATCCCCCTGTCCAATGCATTTGAGCTGCACTGTTTCGGATGGATACACCGCCTTCTGTCGGTACTCGTTCCTCTTACGACACCTGGTATAGGGGGAGGTACTGTTCTGCTGGTACTTCACGGCTTGACGGTGATTTATTTGTCTAGAAATAGTTCGGTGCCTTCTTTATAGCGAATAAGTTGTGTGTCATGAATCATTAAAACTTATAACAATAAAATACGGTGGTGACAGTGGAAACATTTGCACAGGTGAAGTAAACGACCCCGGCTTGCTTATTGTCTTGAGTTTAGTAATCGCGCCATTGTTTCAGTTTTCGTGTTTATCAGCAAAGACTGACAAAAAGTTAGTACCGGTACTTTGTAAGCGACCTATTTAATTTTACTAATATTATAAATTAAAAGAATAACGATATTGAATTAATATTATAAAGTTGAAATGTGTGTTTGTTTGTTTGAACGCGCTAATCTCTCCTACTAGCTACCTCTCTCGCAAAACGAAATCACAAATATACTACTTAAATACATATATTCTACACTCGGATATAAATATTTGTCCTGGGTGGGGATCGAACCTACGACCTTTGGCACACAAGACAGCATCACTACCATCTACGCGATAGTGTGTGTCAAAATTTATATTGTACCATTTTGACTTCACAATTGATTCGTTTATAGACATCAAACATTGTTGTTTGTGTAATAAAAACCTCTTTAACTTAATTCATATTTATTATCTATGTGCTAGATGACTTTTATGATCCCTTGGGTCATCAAGGTCGTCTGTATTATCATATAATCACTACCTTATTGGAAATATCAATGTTATTATTACTTCTTATTTTATTGACGATTTAAAGTGCTTGTAATGGGCCTACTTGAATAAAGTATATTTCACTTTGACTATAATGTGATTATAATATACATTGGCGTATGGGGTTACCAGTAATTTAGAATAAGAAGAAAGGAGGTAAAACTAATGCCGATTAGTACATGATGTTGCAGGCCTTAGTTGGCTACAACCGAAAATAAAACTCGCGTGGTGTTCCAGTTATCCGATAAAAATAATCAATTCAAACTGACCGTCTGACTCTGAGCGTGACATGGGTTTGCTTTCACGTCGAATAGAAATAACCTTTACAGGTTACTTGGGCAAAATGGGCTGATACTAAAATTGGATCAAGGGGATTGGGTGCGAACGGGTGCAGGCCATTTATCTTGTAGCTATCAGTCGACAATCGACCAATGGTTTCCGTTTACCGCTTCGCTTGGAGTGCCTTGAAACTAACGGGTCGAGCTTGGGAGACGGAGGGGGGAAGCTATTCTATCCAGAATGTTTATTATTATAAATGATGGGGTAATTTTTTAGTATAATTTCATTTTTTTATATCACGGTCTACTGCGTGGGTGGTTACTTAACTTAACTTACCTTTAAAATCGACGGTCATAAATTCAATTGTCTTTGGAACAATGTGCAGGATTACAGAAAGAACAAAAAAAGAAAAAAAAACTTTATTGTTCGAAAAGCTATTTTTAATTATGTTTGAGCAGTTTTTAACTCATGTTAATAGTTTCAAGTAATAGAGAAATCGAATCCTCTTTTACTTGAAACTATTAACATAAGTCAGAAATAAACAAATATAAAATTTTTTGCCCATATGTCCCTTACGCCAATAGAATTCTGACCGTCGAAATCCTGCCACAGCATATTTTGTCAATTTTGAGAACTGTTGTCTTAAAGTGAACGACACGTCGACCAAATAAATGTAAACAGTTAAATGAACCGCGTTATAAAGCTGTTAAAATTTAGTTTGGTAATGAAACACGTATTAAGTGCGTAAATGTACACGTAAATAAAAAAACACGTACACAATGTACACACAAAAAAAATTATAACACAATCGTCTGATTGCTGTTATTTCAATCAAGCTAGGTTCAAAGTATTATAGGACCGTCAGATCGCGCTGGATGCAGGCAATAACGAACGTCTCTGTTAGAAATCACGTAGGATGGCCTGTGTCCATTGGTGGTCGATGTTAATCCACATTTTTACGCAACATCTCATACATTGACTGTGTCACGGACGTCAGACAACAGGGGAATCACAAATATAATACAGTGAAACCAGATTATAACGACATCGGTTATTACGACCAGATTCTGCACTGTCCAGTAAATATACCGCCTATAACAACATCGGATATAGCGACATATCGCTTATAACGACGAAACTGTATTGATATTCATCGACTACAACGACCAACCGCATTTAGCCCCACCAAAACAAAACAATACGAACGGTCTTAGATCTTATTACTAAGCATTGAAGTAATATTATATTATACATACATAACTTGAGGAGTATGAAACTTAAAATGCAAAGCACTCAAATAGAGAGAGAGAGGGCTAAAAAAAACAGACTAAAATGACTGATTACTTAAAAAACTAGTGAAGTCTTATAGTGCAGCTAAAGTACATCTTGCATCTCCAATTACTTCTTAATAAATATTTTAATTTAGTTTTCTGATATTTCATTTGAAAACAATATTTTATTCTTTATTAGATATGTACTTAATAAATATAATCAAACTATTAATTGATGTGATAATTTAACTATTTATACTATGTATTGCTTGTAACAAATAACGGATATAACATCGGCATTGTACGGTCCCTTAAATGACGCTATATCGAGTTTTGACTTTAAATACGTACATTTAACATTCTGATACAGAACAAACACAAATATCATTATACAAATATTTGTTCTGTTGGTGTCCATCGAACCCACAACCCTTGGCGCAGAAGATAGGATCACTACCACCTGCGGCATCGGGCCTATCAAATGGTTTTCTTATAGTTTCCTCCAGATAAATGATTGCCTTGCGAATAAACGAAGCATTAGATTTCATCAGACCGCGCACGTTAGTTCGATATGAGCCAGATACCGTAATCTTAGACCGCAAGAAGAAATCCAATATGCTGGAGAAACGTCGGCTGGCTATAGCCAGTAATGCGTTGCGGAATGGCGGGATCGCGTTTCCTTTGTATATTATTGAGTGTGCGGTGCATCGTCAGGGTTACATTTGGAGGGTCAATGAACCCTGATTATGTTACAAGGCTATTTGATCTATATAAATAAATACTTTTACTACTATATAAATCTGTCAATACTTCACTATCGGTAGCTCACGTATGTACATAGGTCCATAATTGCCGCCCTGGACAATCGCAGTGAGTATCTTGGTAACGAAAATGCTGCTGCTCATCTCCGGCCATGTTGCATTTGAGCGACGCTGTTTCGGGTGTCTGTCGGTGGTATCTGTCAGTTAGTTCCGGTACCTCACTTACGACAACTGGTAGAGGGGGATAGATTTTTTTTTTTATAATTACTATTTATTTATCGGAACGTTCCAATTGTGTATTTGTAAGGTACCGCTATTTCAACGACTTGTACCTTAAAACATAGACAATATTTTTTTCGTACACATTTAGCAAGGCACAATGGATCGCTTCATAACCCATTTTACCTTTGTATTGTTTGATATACTAAGTAGTCAAAATTTAATCAATTATACGCAGAATTCGCAGTTTCTTTCGCTTCTTTCTAATAATATTATAATGTTATAAGACGAAAGGATTAGATTACTATCACAACACAGTATAAAACAATTCCCGCCATCTGTCTGTCCCTATGCATGGTTAGATGTATAAAACATCGCGACTGATTTTGATGCGATGTTTTTTAAAAGATACAGCGATTCAAGAGGAAGGTTTATAGAGATATTACATGTATAATATAGTGGAAAAACAATGATAATTTTAGTGTTTTCTAATATTATGTAATACAATATACCCTCTTCTCTTTTCGTTAATTTAGTGGTAGTTACATAGGCAGGTACTTATGTACTACACTTATATAAGTTTGTTAATGAATATAGATATGATGTTTTGCAATTATTAATATATATTTTCTTTAAACCTATATTGCAGCTTATCTTTGAAATCTGCCGATTTGATAGAATATATTTATAAATTTAAACTAATTTAATTTTAGTTAAATAATTACTTTACTTACTAGTTCGATGTCGCATCCAGTAGTAGGTATTCCCGTCTTGTGCGGCAAGGGTCCCTAGGAAGACTGTGGGGTTCGATCCCCACTCATGACAAATATGAATGTGATTAATACTTGTATTTGTTCTGTGAAATAAATATTTAAGATTCCTCTGTTGTCTGATGACCATAAGAAATGTTCTTATCTTAGATTCAGGCCAATGTAGGCGATGTGTGAACCTATTTATTATTATAACGAAATTCGATTAAAAATATGGAATTAATAGTGAACTGTTATTTCCCGCGGACGAAGTTACCACCAGGTACATTATATATCTTAAAACATCAGACTTCCTATTCCCTTCCTAATTATTTTCGTTTACAAAGTCGGCCGAACACTGCGCTCCGAAACAAAGTAACACGCGTCACGCGACCCGATTATTATCTGATGTAGATTGACAGAATAATACGAGTATAGGCACGTATAGGAAAATATTACATTTTGTCCATGCCAGGAACGAACAGTGCATATTCTCAAATGTTTAACAAGAGTCGTCATAGCAATCGACATTAATGGACATAGACGTATAAATTTCTACAAAGTCGAACCATTTTATTATATAGACATATTTCATGATATACACCTGTTCAAACAACCAAAAACCGTCTTCTCAGAAATCACCAAGCGTTTGCAATAAATCATTATCATCATTACAGCCGTAGAACGTCCACTGCTGGACATAGGACGTCCAAAAGAGTAGGGGAAGTTTTGCCATAATTGCCGCGCTGGGCAGGCGTGTTGGTAATAGCAGAGAGTGCATACAGCCATCGGTGCCTTAATCACCTCTACTATCCCCTGTCATATCACAAGAACAGTGAAGAGTTGGAAACATATGACATTATCGCTATATTATTATATAATGGGTCGTGCGTGTGAGGGAATTAGCAAGATATCCCCGCTTCTAGCCGGCTATATCCCATTTTCAAAATGCCGTCGGGTACCAGCATAGTAGAATAGTACCTCCCTTTATATTTTAGGTATTGTAAGAGGCGACGAAGGTACCAAAACCTACAGATGGCGGTATATCCATTCGAAACAGTGTAGTTTGCACAGGGCGGGATTGAGCAGCAGCATCCACGTCGTAAAAGCTTCGCTCTGCGATTTCCAAAATTAGGGGCAAATTTCGTCTTTCTTCAGCCGTGGACTTGCAATGGCTTATATGAGTTATTTTAATCAATCCTGAAATGTATATAAATTATCCTGAAATGTATTTAAAACCTAATTCCGAGATAAGTCGCTTAAAGCACTTGTGTTACGGACATCAGATAAACGAGGAATCATAAATATCATCATATAAATATTTGTCCTGGGTGGAGATCGAATCCACGACCTTTGGCGCACAAGACAGGATCACTACCTTCTTGTCCATCGGGCCCGTGAAGTAGTTCCCCGTAAAAGTTGTCGTCTGTATATAAAACGAACGAACGTATGTATTGTTAAATATCTATTTGGTTGGCACCGTAACTAAAAAGATTCCAATTAGGTAGCATGTTTTAAAAGTGTGCTGAATTTTATTTGTGTTTTAATTCAAATTAACAAGTAAAATGTACAGCATAACTGCGTTCTTTTGTGGCCAATGTCATTTTTTGTGTAGTCGTACAGACGTAATTGATGTGTTTTCCTCGTTGTTTGGTTAGAAAACGCATAATGGCCTTACTTCGTGCTCTCTTGTTGTTCGCTTATATATCCTTCTATCAATATATTTCAGACTAATCCAATATTATGGATACGTAAATTTGGTTCTTCACTGTTTGTTTGTTCTAACCGATGACCGATATTGGTGAAATCTGGTTTTTAGATAGTTTTCATTTAGTTTGAACCCTACAGAAGGACATATGCATTGATCGATGAGCCCGTTGGCGTTGATGGTAGAGATCCTATCTTGTGCTCCAGTCATATATTTATATGGTGAATATTTGTCCTGTGTCTGGGTGTTAATTTTTTTTTAATCCTCTGTTATGAGATGTTGTTTGAGTTTATTATTATTTATACACGTAGTGACGGGTGTTAGTAATAGTTTGCTATGTAAAACAAGCAGTAAATATTTCAGCGTATTTTACTCCGTCACTAATGAAGTTGTTACATGGTCGATTACACTTGAATTGTTCCGTTAAATAACATTGTAATTGTTTTCAGAAAGAGTCTCGGACAGACGTGCAGTTCCATCTAGCGGCGTTGCGGGGAGACTGCGACAGGCTTCGGCAACTCCTGGACACCGGGAAAGTCCACATCGACTCCAGAGACCGGGTGAGTCTTATCTTCTTTTGCAAAGTCAAAGACCTATCTATCACAGGTACTTTTAAGTAGTAAAGAAAAAAAATCTATGAATGTTGATGTGCTTATCACAATTGTACTCTAATGACCAATGACGCTGCCAACCTGTGTTATAAGAATCATTTAAACTGAAAAATTCATTAAATCCTACTTTAATATAAGTCTGCCGGCGCCAGGCAGGTCTTATAACTAAGTCTAATAGGTTCATTGCACAACCCACCAGATAAGAACTTGCAGGAAAAACTGATGGTGATATGGGTTCCAAACACCTAATGGTGGGTATTATTGTACCTGTACCGTCGTTCGCGCTAACACACCGTTGTCTTAATATCAGATGTTAGAGCAATTCGTTATATCGTTAATATAGTCTTCCAAGCGGTAGTAAGCCTTAACAATGACTTCGTCTTTTACGCCATTCTTGAATTTCTTTGCGTCTGCGTATCATTTCCCCCTTAAGGACGAGGGACATTTCCCTTCATTTACAATTGTCAGGAGTGGAGTGCTGGCAGAGTAGAATAGTACATCTGTACCAGATGTCGTAAGAGGCGACCAAGGTACCGGATGGCAAAACAGTGTAGTTCAAATGATACAGGGCGGGAATGAGCAGAAGCATTCCCGGCGCGAAGCTAAGCTCGGCGATTCCCACCACTCTTACCAAACGCGGCAATTATGGGCAAAATTCCCCTTTCCAAGAAAAGGTCTAATAGTAAACTTTCTGCGGCTGCTATCATAATGATAATTGTCAAAGAGGACGATTAAAATACAATACCGTTCAGTAGGAAGTACCTGCTGGCGTATGGTCTATGGTCGACGGTGTAAATACACTACCCGGGCAAAAAGGTCTTGAATTGGAAAGTGTTGCTTATCGACTTGCGAAGGATCCCTATGCATAACATCGCATATTATTTACGAGGGAGTCTATCCTCGAGTCACATCTTCAAAGCCATTTGCAAGGTTTGCAAGTAACTTGGAATTGACTTGTTATATTGCTCGGATAAAACTAAAGGGAAGGTCGAGATATTTTCAACAGAAAATAACAAAATTCATTTAAGTTAAGACACGCTCTAATTTAGTGCTTGAAGAATTAAACCTTTATTGCTTTAGTAGACAATAGAGCGAGAGCGGGGTAAACCAATTTAATTTAATTCTTATTACAAACGTTCGCTTCACTATTAAACCCTTAATACGGTACAGCAGGTTGAACATTTAATTGATTTTCGACCTCATTTCAACTTCGTCAAGAAATTATAGTGATCATATATCGGACCCGATGGCGCAGATGGTAGTGATCCTGTCTTGTGCGCCAAAGGTCGTGGATTCGATCCCCACCCAGGGCAAATACTTATATGATGATATTTATATTTGTTCTGTGTCTGGGTGTTAAATATATGTATTTAAGTAGTATATTTGTGATTCCTGTGTTGTCTGATGTCCGTAACACAGGTGCTTTAAGCGACTTATCATTGTATGATATGTTGTGGGAATTTATTTATTTATATCGACCTCTGTAAAAGGATCAATAAAAATACCTAACGTACGTTATAGTGTGACTTAACTGTACTTGAGATTAAAAAACATCCAGTTTATATCATCATAACAGCCGCTGAAAGTCCACTGCTGGACATAGACGACGGGAATGCTGCTGCCCAACCCCGCCCTGTGCATTTGGGCTGCACTGTTTCGAATAGATATACCGCCGTCTGTCGGTTTTAGTACTCGAGTCGCCTTTTACGACATCTGGTACAGGGGGAGGTACTATTACTGAGCTGTGAGGTACTCGGCCGGTACCCCACGGCTATACTTATACACAAGAAGTGTGTAATAGCACTATTTAAGTACACACACGTATGACCCGTGAAATAGTTACATAGCTGAGCCCACATCAGATATTCTCTGGGAGGGAAAGGGAAGGTAAGGGAAAACTCGTATTTAAATAGTCGAGTTGAGAGATAATAGTTGATATAATGCAGGTATTCTATTTTCCACGACTCGTCGTGTGTCACAGACAGGCCTTGAACTGCCTCACAGACAACACCATCCACCATGGTGGAACCATCGCGCTCGGTTATAGCCCGCCCCAATTTGTTTTCGTTATTCTTTCTACATGGCTGCCGATTTTATGGCGCGCTGCAATGGGGAGGCGACAGCGGTATAATTCATATTTTATTTGCATAATTGTTTCAGTAATAGATGATATCGTTTTGAATAAGAAAAGAGAATCAGTTTGTGATTGCGGATACCAGATAACAGAGTAATTACATGTATAATACTCAAATATATATAAATTACATCCTAACACAGAACAAAAACTAATACACCATAATTTTAAATACTTTTCCAGGGTGGGGTGGGGGGTAGGTTCTTACTACCCTTGACGCGTCAGACAGGATCACTACCATCTGCGCCATTGATGTCTCGCTATGAAGTATGGGATAGTGCCTAGTTAATGTGATATCTTGCTTTTGTATAATCATTATATATAATATATATAATGTGCGTCCTTTATAGCGTAGGTAAGCCTTATATGTTTATGACTGAGTTATTTAGGAGTATACCTGTGCTAGTTGATGACTAGACAGAATGACTTCTGTGACGTCAAGAAGTAAAAACTATCATTTCTATAACAAATTATATATTCTTAACATTAAATCAACACTATCACTATTGGCATGGCCGTTAAACGTCCACTGCTGGACATAGGCCTTGCCAGGAAAGGGGGAATTTGACCATAAATTCTGCCCTGGGTATGCGTGGTGGCTCTGTTGTGTTTGATTTACACTGGTTCAGTTCAGTTTCATTGGTTCGGTTCCGGTACCTCAGTCGCCTCTTTGTCGTCAAGATGACACTAATGTGTCGCCACCCCTGCGAACAGAAGATAGAATGTTACATATAACCAGTAATTTCACTGCTTTCCTCACCCTTCAAACCCACAGCAATTCGAATACTGCCATATGGTAGAAATAGATGAGAGCGAGGTACCAATGCAGACGACCTTTGTGTGGTCTACCTCTATTCTCTGTTAAAATAAAAATGAATAGCAAAACAAGGTGTCAGTGTTTATTTGTTAATTCCCGCGCTCGCTCGACCCTTGAGTCAAAGAGTAAAGGTCGCATTTTCATAGCCCCCGCAAGATTTATGTTTCGCACGGCCCGCGGCTGAGGCCCGCGCGCCGCCACCACCACCACGGCTTATGTAACTATAATGAGTTAGCCGAATTATTCGACACTTGTGTAACGCGGTAGCGCACCGGCGTCCATTGTTTTGACACTACCGTTGGAAAGGCAAAACTCCTCTATGCCATGCCTTTCCAATAGTGTCAAAACAATGGATGATGGTCTCCCCCCCCTGCTTGTGGCTTGATTATGTAAACACGTCGTTTTGTATGTCTTATTGCTTATATTTAGATATAAATAATCATCTCAAGCGACTTATCACGGAATCAGGTCATACATTGACGCTTAAAGCACTTGTGTTACGGACATCAGACAACAGAGAAATCACAAATATACTACTCATTTATAACTTATATTTATAAATACCTGCTTAAATATTATCATATAAATAATTATCCTGGGTGAGTATCGAACCCACAACCTTTGGCGTCATCACTAGCATCTGCGACATCGGGCGCGTCACAGTATGATATTTTTGAAAAAGATTTATGATCGCGCATCTAATAACTTCCATTGAATTCATACAATTGGTAGAGTAGGTATTATGTATTAAATATTGCAGATTCGGCTGAATATAGTTATTTTTTTATTAGACCAAGTCGATAAACGAGCATACAGTAAGCGTGATAGTGGGCGTCACTGCAGCCTGTAGACGCTCGTAATATCACTTGAATTGTGACTTAAAATATTATGTCACATTAACATGTAATTTCACTCCCTCTCTCACCCTTCAGACCCGAACACAGTAATGCGAACAATGCTATTTGGCGGTAGAAATAGGTGAGAGTAAGGTACCAATGCAGACGACCTTTTGTATGAGGTCGAGCTCGTGTTAAATATTGTATTATTTTTTCTGTATGGACTTAATGTCTGAAATGAATATTTTGAATTTGAATTACGAATACGCGGTTGCACTCCGATGTATATTTTTTGTTACTCTTTCACACCAGAACGGTTTATGGCACAGATTAAAATGCCACGAAGTCACTTCACAGCCTCGAAAAGTATTGTCTGCTTTTTCTATACATTTTTTTATTTTCGGGAATTGTTTTAGCGGTAATAAAACGCCTTTTAATATCCCGGGAAAAGCAAATGCCCGAGCGACTCGATGCAGTGTGGTCCTTGCAGGCCATAAAATGGTTAAATCAATTCAAGTAATAGGCTCTACTTAACTGCGTTATTGTAAACTTACAATTATAATACTTATTTGAAAAATTATTTGCGGTCGTTAAATTAAGGTGAGGTACCGGCTAAGTAGAATAGTACCTCCTTCCGTACCTGGTGTCGTAGGAGGCGAGTAGGGTACCAGAACCGACAGACGGTATATCCAGTGTAGCTCAAATCCAAAGGGCGGAGATGGGCAGAAGCATCTCCGTCGCGAATGATGGCAAAATAATGAATTATGGGCAATATTTTCTCTTTCTTGGGGAGGCATATGCCCAGCAGTGGTCTTCCAATAGCTGTAATGATGAAATTTAATCTTTAGTTTTCATAACGTCAGATCTACGAAAACGATGTTCCATCGAGTCGCTTAGTGAAACGGCATCTTGTTGCCGGAATGCTGTGAGCTAATTGATTTCCCAACACCATCGCTTGACAAGTGAATAACAGTGGGCCGTGATTACACCCGCCGATTGCCGAGGAGCTCCCCTCGACGAGAAATGGAGCGGCAACACGCGCCTGTCATAACTGCTGTTTACCGGCGCGTGCGCCAGTGCAACGGCTCGCGACTCAACGTGCTGTTGTTTGTTCACTGAATTAAACCCGTAATGGTGGTTATATTATCCAGTGTTACATGTACGTACGTACAGATAGATTCGTCTATGAAACTGACTAACTGACTAACTGACTTGCTGACTTACTGACTGACTTACTGACTGACTTACTGACTGACTGACTGACTGACTTACTGACTGACTTACTGACTGAATTACTAACTGACTCACTGACTGACTGACTGACTGACTGACTTATTGACTGACTTACT
>JACJUM010003085.1:18870642-18893063 GCA_020976665.1 Heortia vitessoides
GGTACTACTCAGCTCCGGTCGATACTACTCAGTTCCGGTCGGTACTATTCGATTTCAATGATGAATATGATACTATCCAGCTTAAATAATTCGACGTGAATCTTACTAAGTTTAAAAAAATACTGAATGTCACTAGTTTTTTAAGCAAATAGCATTTATATTATATCAACCCAGACCAATCATTCTGTTTGTATCACTTTATATTTACGTTTTGAACATTTGTACTCCTTATATGTTTTAACACTTCTAAATTTATTGTGGGTATATGTAGTATAGGTGCAGCAACTAATAAATGTGTCAAAAATATAATGGTCTGGATCCGACAACCCGCGACAAACATACACCATATGTCCTAGGAAATGTATTTTACATAACCATATATGTATATCATTTGTTGTTTAAATTTAGATATAACATAGGGTACAGTGATCAGCGGTACGAATATTTTAATATATAACGATATCTCGTTGTAATCGATGTTTCTTACATTCAGAAATACATATGTACTAACCTGATTATTTTTAAGATCTATTCATTAATTATTAAGCGCTCAACTGAAGTGTTTTAAATGAGCTATTTAGGGACTAACACATGTTTGATATGGTGTAGAGTTGGCGTATATTAACTTTTGCATTATAAATGTCAAGGAACTTTTTAATTTCATTATGAATCTCTATACATAATTTTAAACATTGTTATATTGCTTTGTTCTGTATAAATAGATAAACGCATATGTTATCGATTAACTGCATTTACACAGCTCTATAAAGATCCAAAGTACATGAAATGCATAATATTATAAAATTATGGAGATAATACGTGCGACTAGCTGTAAGTTTGGTGTTTGTTGAGTTTTTATTATGTTACGAAATAAATAGTCGTTTCAAAGAAAATCGTTTTATTTCGGCTACATTTTCCACTCATCTAGTATATATACATGGATATACTTTATTTATAAAAATAGGTCATATACTATAAAACTCTTGCCCAATGTATATAGGTAATCCAGCCAAGTCGACAAAGAGTAGTCATCGCGACCGGAATGTTCATATTTACTAAATTGTAAATATTTTGGTTCAGAATTCACTGCCTTACCTAAAACGTGTTTTTTATTCAACGAAAGTAGTCGTAGAAAAGTCGGAGACACGACACACAGTCGAGACTAGGTTTAGCACCGGTCCATCGGAAATAAGAGCAAATACTTTCAGATCGAGGTCTATCGGTTTACCGCCAGGCACGTCCTGTATATTCATCGGAAGCACATCGCGGACACAAAGGTCCTCAAAAAACGTAACGTGGTCGGTCAAAGTTCACTACGCAGGTTCACAGTTCACATCTCACAAGGGGGACTGTTTGGGAGTCCCGAGGACGAGGTGGCGGCCACGCGGTCGCGCGGTCAGGCGGGCAGCTGCAGCATGTCCCGCGCGGCGGCCGCCAGCGCGCGGGCGGCGGGGCGCGCGCGCGCGGCCGCGTCGGTGCAGCAGTAGAACAGCGCGAGGGGGTGCGCGTACAGCTGCTCCGAAATGTGGGCCGGCACCGCGGGCCGCGTGCCTGGAAACACACCAAAGTTATGCCCCACTAAAGTACATAATACGAAACTCAAACTCGATGTATACACAAACAAAAAATATAATGACTTTATGCCGTCCAAAACACGACGTCGTGGCACCAAACACGGTGCTCTATAATTAACTATATCTAATCATACTATTCCTGAAAGGTCAGTGTATTGCATATTAAATGAAGATGTTTAAAATTTTACAATAATGTAAATGTTCAAATAAATTTTTATATATTTGCAGACTATAAATGACCTAAGTATCATCACTATTGTTGTCATAGAGGGTGAACTATTTCATCATCATCAAACCGGACATTGTAAGTCCACTGCTGGAAATAGGCCTCCCCAAAAAGAGGGGATTTGCCCATAATTGCCAAGGGCTGGGCAAGCGTGTTGGCAATCGTAGAGCGCAGCTTTTGCGACAGGGATGCTGCTGCCTATTTCCGCCATGTGCATTTGAGCTACGCTGTTTCGTATGGATATACCGCCATCTGTCAGTTCCTGGGGGTTCCTATTCTACTCTGCTGATAGCCAATGGCAAGTGCACAATCTTTAGTTCATTACAGATGACTGTGGCATTCTAGGGTAATTTGTGATGTATGTATTGATTTTATTCTCACCATATTTCTCTGAAAAGTAGTCCTCTTCCATAAACTCATCAGTCTCGTTTAGAGCCTCGAAGCTTTCATCAATGGTCTCGTCCAGTGTGTGAGGAGGAGAAAGTGCCATCATCTCCCACAGTGTAAGCCCGAGAGCCCAGATATCCGTTTTGTTGGAAATTGTTCCACCATGTATCACTTCTGGAGCACTCCATGCCTCTGTACCTGTTAAGACAATTTTTGAAGTAAATTTTATACATAATCTGAATGATATTTTATATTACCTCTCATGTTTCAGGCAGCTAACCACTTTAATTTTGCCAGAGCTACATAGTCAGATACTTTCTGAAATCTGGTTTGTTTTTTAATGTATAAAAAAAATATGCAGATTCCAAAAAGTGTCTTAGTTTATTTATTTTCAAAACAGTTAAGAAAGAACAGATAATCAAGCCACTAATTAAATATTTTACATTAGAAATGATTAACTTTGTGCATATCTATAATGTTCCACTCACCAAAATACACTAACTTTCCAGCATTTTCTTTATCAAAAATTCCATTTTCATCAAGAGGCAGCGTCACCCCAAAGTCACAAAGCTTGCAAATCTCAAAATTGCCATTCACAAGAATGTTGTATGATTTCATATCTCCATGCAGGATCTGCATCTTGGTGTGAAGATAGTCCAATGCTTTGGATATGTCAACAGCAACCTTAAATATACAATATTTATAACTCAGCATAATTACAACTGGGTTAAATAAAAAAAAATACTAATTAACAAAAAACAGACAATACTTTTAAATATTTAAAACATTCTATAATAAAAAATATCAAAAAGTTTCACAAATCAATCAAAGTTAACATTAAATGAGGATATAGTTTAAACATTTATTTACAAAATTTTAAATTGTATTATAAGATCAATCTTGGATTATGGGAGTGTAGTTTGGTGTCCTCATATTGCTTGACACATTTAATGCATACAAAAAAGACTTATCCAGCATATAACACCTTCACATCATCGCATGATTCTCTCCAATGGTAAATTGTAAGAGCTTAAAAACCTACAAGAACAAGTAGTAAAATCTCCTTGACCTAACATTCTTCTTTACTCTTGCACCACCAAATACTCTGTTCACCATTTTATGTTGGAGTTGTACAACTGCCAAATTCCCTATTGCCACATGTGTAAACATACAGATCTTTTTTCAATTCCTTTCTGCCAAACTATTTAAGGAGCAAACTCATTTACCTGGATTGGTTCTATAACACTTTATGTGGATCTCTGAATGTTAATTTCTAGTCTCATCAAATTACCAATTCACAGTATAAGAATTATTAGGCTAACTAACATTTTTGTTGCATGTGATAAACTCTTTAAGTTAATTGTGCATTTTTACTATTATAGACACAGGTTTATTATACAATTGTTGGCGGGCTCAATAAATAAATAAAATTCGTTATATATCATAGCAGTAAGTAATCAATCTAGACAAAAATGGAATTACCTTAAGAATTTCTTTAGGAGTAAATGGCTCAGGGTTGTCTTCCACTCGCTTCTCGATCATGTCACCTAAGGATAAGTCACACGCTTCCATACCCAAATATAAAATTTTTGTTTTACTGAATGCTCTGAAGCCGACTATGTTAGGATGGGACATGCGTTGCAGAAGATCAGCCTCAATTTTCAGTCTGTCGGTATATACTTTACAGGGTTTTACGCGTTTATTTATCATCTTGAGAGCCCAAGGCGATCTTATTTGACCAGCTCTTGGAGATCGCACCAGCTGCATAACATTCACACCTGGCAATGGTTAAAGTAACAAATTGTGAGTTCTCATTTAAACTATTATATACTAATTTGTACATGTAAGTCTGAAAGTTAACGAGTTTAATCGCGACTACCTGTGCCGTATCCAAGTTGATTGAGAAACGGTGATGGGGGTATAGTAATAGTTTCATTGTTATCCAATGGTTTATTTTTCTTCAAAGGTGTGACAAAACTATCCATAGTTATAATATTAATTACAATCTTAGCGTTTAAACAAAAGTAAAAACAAACAACGGCCAGTCCAACGGCTAAAATTTGCCTAGACAGTTATTTTTTTTTTAATCATGGTGCTGTAGAACCATAGACAAAATTACAAAGTGCATAGTTTTAAACTATATAAAAAGTAATATGTACATACACGCAGCCATAGAACAAATGCAATAATCAAATTATTTAACATTGTGTTTAAAGTTGACGGTAAAATATTCACTGATTTGAAAGTCAAACTTACAATATGTACGTCCATTGAAATGGTTCATACTACTTATCTAGTGATTAAATTCTTGTATACATTATGAAATAACAAATGTATTGAAGATTAGAGAAACTGTATTGGTGCCAGAACAAAAGAACAATTTAATTGAAAACAGTGCTTATACTGCCATCTATTGATAAGAAGTACAACTAAATTTGCTTAGTGGGGTTGCCCTGCCTTTGCTAATACATTTTCGTGAACATATAAGTAAAAAGCATCGCTAGTACTGCCATCCTGCGGTGAGAAGCAAAACTAGTTATTTTTTTATTTTGGTAGGTAGGTGCTTTTTATACTTTTTGTTTGTATAATTAAAAAAAAGAAAGTTGACTAATATTGTTTTGTTGATTCTAATATTATTGCTTTTGTATGTACGTACTATCTGTTGCGTTATCTGTTACGCACAGGTCTAATAAAAACTATGAATATTGATAACAATGGGATAGACTGCTAAATAATTCGATGCGCGATGCATCATTATAGTTTGTAATAACATATTATATTTTTAGGGTTATCACTCAACCAGATAAGAATTACTTTTTCATTAATAATGTACATCATATTGCACCATATTTTAATATTTGTCAGTGAGAAAAAGTTTACACTTCTGTAAAAATAGCGAAATGACAGATAACAATATAGTGGTGTCACACAAGTTATTTCTATTGGCATTATTGTATTTGGCATCACAATTTGGTATTAATATTGTTTACATTAAAAAGGCTATAAGGCCATATAAAGCATAAAACGATATAATATTGAGAAAAAGACACGATAAAAAATCACTTTATTTTAACAGCCATCATTGTAATCAAGCTAAGTGGACTCTAGTGTTAATAATTAGTATCACTTTTACATTATATCGAGAAGTATAAAACTGGGATTTTGGATGTGTTACAGTAATACGTATATTTTATTATTAATGCAAACACTTAGCACTCATCACTCTATTATGTTGTAAAATGCGTTGCATAAATTTTAGTCGTGAACCATTAAATTTAGTTAAAACTATTTCGTAATAAAATCTACAAGTACTGTAATATAATTATAAATAAGGTTTAATTAAACTGTACGTAGATTGAATCGGACTTCAACCCTAGTTACGATATGAGCTCATTTGAAAACAGTAATAACCACTGAATAATGGATTGTTAGTTGTTTTTCCTCGATGCGCAAACGACTTATGATAGTCATTGATATTGTTATAAAATCGTGTTTGAACAAGCTCGCTATATACACTTTAGAATTTTTGCATATAATATACCTACCTTATGTAATTTTAAAGACATACATACATATATTAATAAAGATTACCTGAAATATATATATATATATATATGATGTTTTAGATATATGGCTGCCATGTCTCATATCTTCACAAATATGGTCAAGACACCTTTATGAAATATATAGAGTATATAACCTTTAAATATGCGTAAGTTTGGACAGATTTTTATACCGGAAATATGTACGGTTTGCACAGAATCGACACATAGTTATCATCGTCTACGTAAATCATTATAAGGTGATAGTCCATTCACACACATACATTATAATGTATGTGTGTGAATGGACTACCACTTATCAGAGTTTCCACGCAAACACAGCAGAACTACCGACTAATAAGTTACTGATTTCGATGAGTAAAGATGAAAACTACGCCTTAATAACGGTTCGATAAGCCGCTACAGCACAATAACCTAGATACCGACTGCAGCGCCATATTGACGGACTGATTTGTGAATCTAAAGCATGCAGGCCCCACTTAAATGGATTTACAAAACTCAACCAAATTTATCTGACCATTTAGTTGCAGTACAGATAAGTAACCTAGACCCTGACTGCCGGGCTGATTTGTGAATCTAAACCATTCAGGACGTCACCCGAATGCATACAAAAAAAATAATTTAAATCAGTCCAGCTGTTTCGGAGGAGTTCAGTGACATACACACGTACAGCAGAATAACATATATAAAGAAGATTAGTCATGCATTTCGCGAACACACGCAGTGTCTTTTGTGACTGTAATTAATAGTCTAAATCAATTTGTTTCGTTCTTGTGAAACATGTACAATTATGCAATATACTAGCAACGACCCACGGTTTTACCCGCGTTAAGTTTTAGAACTTTCATACAGACTGCATCCCTTGTAGGATTATTTACCAATTTTTGAAAATCCCTTCTTGTAGTATTTCCTTATAAAAGTAACTCCTGTGCAAAATTTCAAGTTTCTAACCTTTATAGTTTAGGCCCTGCGCTGTTATGTCAGTAAGTCATCAGTCATGTTGGCAATCACAGAGCGCAGCTCTCGCGACGGGGATACTGCTGCCGATCCCCACCTTTTGCATTTGAGCTACACTGTCTCGGATATACCGCATTCCGTCGGTTCTGGTACCTTAGTCGCCTCTTACTACTACTATTTTACTTTGCGGGAGGTACTATTTTCTCTGCCGGTACCTCACGGCAAATCAAACAATTCCCAACCGTTAATGTGACCTAATCGACAGTTATTTAACATCGATGACATAATTGCTAAAGTTACAGGTACTAATAGAACCGTGACTTAGTCAATTTTGCAAAATCATTTTGCAATTGCTGGATTGTATTGAACACGACACACCGCCATTTTATATAAATAGTGTGAAACATTATAAAGCCGTGAGGAGAGAGTAGTATAGTACCTTCCCCTGTACCAGGTGTCGTAAGAGGCGATTAAGGTTGATACCTTACTGAAACAGATCCATCCGTTGGCGTGGCTCAAATGTACATAAATTATGAACAGTTAAACTGTGGGGTACCGGCGGAGTAGAACAGTACCTCTCTCTGTACCTGGTGTCGCCGAAGTCGACTGAGGTACCGGATCCGACAGATGGCGATAGATCCATCCGAAACAGCTCTGCTTAAATACTATAGGGTTTTGGGCAAAGTTTACCTAATCTTGGGGAGGCCTATGTCCAGCAGTGGGCTTCCAATAGCTGATATGATGATTTTCAAAGCACTTGAAGCAAATTCGGAGGTAAATGGAGTGATTAAGTTCCCTACGGTTCGTTTGACCCTCTTCTGTGGTCGTACTTGAGTAAGAGGTGTCAGTCTCGTTCTGATCTCGGACTCCCGAGGAACACTCAGGATTTCTATGATTTAACAATACGCCGTATAAAACCTGTTCTACAATGTCACCGGTTTTGATGGAGTAGATAAAGGATTAGAAATAAGGACCATCCAAAATTAAATATTAAATAAAAGGACATTAATAACATCTCCATTTGTCTTTATGCATTTTCATAACTAGTAGTGCATTTGAACTCAATGTCTCGCAGTCATAGAATAATGATGAAGCCGTGAGATACCGGCAGAGTACCTCCCCCTGTACCAGATGTCGTAAAAGGTAACTAAGGTACCAGAACCGACAGATGGCGGTATCTATCCGAGACAATGCAGTTCAAATGCACAGGGCGGGGATGGGTAGTAGTGGACTTTCAATGGCTGGTATGATGATGATGATAGATTGATATCGATTACGAAGGTTTGACTGATTTGGGTAGGTTGATCTGTTTCTGTGTGCACCTTAATTGTGTTAAAATTTCGGAAAGAAACAGCGTCCTTAACGATTCATGTCAACACAATAATCATATTATGAATTTTAAAGTTAGTATATCTGTTAAGTAGTAAGTTAGTAGTTCTGCTTTTATATCTAGATTCTAGACTTTTAATGAGGCGTCAATGAACAAGAATTTTATTTATATGAGCAAAATTATAAGCACTTCACGTCAGTCAGGTATTACGTTATTATTTATTTCTTCGAATGTTAACTCGTTTATTTATAAATATGGATGGTCGCGTGTAAATATAGTACGATTGTCTAATTAATTTAATTGGAGAGAATAGAACATTCCAAACGCAAGCGAATTAGCTGTTAAATCATGCGTGAAAATGGAAACTGAAGGTCGGTTTCCGGATATCGTCAGTGAGGAGTGAGATGTCCTTTGGCCGGTAGGTTGGCTAATGGGAAGTGCCGTGGCTGCGGCGGCGGCGAGAGCCGTCAGTTGACGTGCCCGAGTCGCGCGAGGCGGTCGCTTGTGCTATCATGCGGTTGGATGCGAACTGAAGATGTCACCGTGCGATACTTTCAGGTGAGTGCGGTTGCGGGTTATCCAACGTGCGACGCTGTCGGGCGGCTTTTCGATCGTTTGCGTAATGGAACGACAGTAAGGGCATCCTTTATTTTATGGTCGGAAATTGAGGGATTTTCTTAATAATAACTACAAAGATTGTTACCGCGATAGTTTTCTCTAATTCAGGACATTTTTAATCTATTATTTGACGGAAACGATTGCGCAGATGGTAGTGATCCTATCTTATTCGCCAGGGGTAGTGGGTTCGATCCCCATCCAGGGCAAATATTTATATGATGATATTTGTGTTTGTCCTGTGTCTGGGCGATAAAAATATGTATTTAAGAATAGTATTTGTGATTGATGTATTTAATACAAGTGCATTGAATAATGTACATTTTGGTTTGAGACGATATTTATAGATAAGGCCGGATTATTGATGAGAACATTTTGGAGTTGTAGCGCCTTGCTATGACTCGGGATATAGCACGCCATATTATTATTCAATCGTTGTCAATTACAAAATAGTGTGAATGTTTGGTGCGTTCAGCCGATTTTCAAGATTTTTACCGCAAGGACTAGTTTTTACGCAATTGTTGCACGCGATCAAAACCGAATGAAATGTAATTTACGTCGAGACCACGACCAGTACATGTGGAAATGATATACTTATTAGACAAACCCGAATTATATTGTTATGTCAATAATGTCCTGTAGCGTGCGCGTGCGCACCCCCGGCTATGCGATAAATCATCTTGTAGTGTAGTTACTCGTGGAACTGGTTCTGCGCTCGTTTTTTTGTAATGGATTAGTTGTTTTATTGGCCATTTTCAGGCACTGAAACATTTTAAGTGATGATTTGACTGGTACATTTAACGGTTTCGGAAAAAATCGTTACATAAACATATTTATGTAGACTTGACTTGTTCTCCTCACCTTTATACAGTTTTCAGTGAGATAAATTACCGAGATAAAAGTGTAAGTAAATTACTTTTCTTAATAGAATAATTGATATTCAACATTTCTAATCAAAATGATTAATCCCCGAACTGGGCGGGCGACTCCATTTTGGTATTTTCGAGAGACATCGGTACTAATTTTATATTAGAATCATTGAATTTTTAGAGACAATTTCACAAAGTTAACTAGAATTCCTGACATATGTTCTCATATCTTTATCATCGTCATCATAACAGCCATTGGAAGCCCACTGCTGGACATAGGCCTCTCTAATTTTGCCTATAATTGCCGCGCTGGGCAAGCGTATTGCAGAGCGCAGTATTCGTGC
The DNA here is from genome assembly GCA_020976665.1 of Heortia vitessoides. Taxonomy (NCBI): domain Eukaryota; kingdom Metazoa; phylum Arthropoda; class Insecta; order Lepidoptera; family Crambidae; genus Heortia; species Heortia vitessoides. Next base: position 18,880,508 of record JACJUM010003085.1, read on the forward strand.
TTATCCTTATACATTTGAGATACACTATCTCGGATGGATATACCGCCATCTGTCGGTTCTGGTACCTTACCCTCTTCTTACGACACCTCATATCTTACTACATAGGAATCAATATCGAATAATGGTTTACGGTAATTTTGTAGTTGCAGGTTTGCACATATAATGGCATCACATACGTTGACAAGCGGTAAGGAAAATCTTCATAAAATGTAAAAATCAATACAGTTATTAGACCAGGTAATAAACAGATGTGCAGATCGCGTGATACTAATATCACAACAGTCAACAGACAAGGATATCACTAGGGTGTTGCCTGATTCTGTTGGAGGTACTATCTTACTCTGCCGGTACCCCACAGCTATACCGCATTATTTTTCTTTTTTTTTATTAGACTAGGGTGACAAACAAGCTTACCGTCCGCGTGATAGTAAGCGTCACTGCAGCCTATAGACGCTCGTAATATCACAAGGATATCACTAACGCATTGCTTACCCTGTGACTTGAGGATATTATGCTACATTACCCAGTAATTTTACCGCCTCTCTCACCCTTCAACCCGGAACAAAGCAATACGAAAACTGCTATTTGGAGGTAGAAATTGATGAGAGTAAGGTACTAATGCAGGCGACCTTTGTATAAGATCTATCTCGTAATAACGTCGAAAAATTCCTTTCATTCATATTTGACACACTGATATACTGATTTCAATAAGCGAAATTTGTCAATGAACAGACGTAAATGCAGCTCGTTTGTTTTAGTTATATCCACAGTGTTGTATCTTATGGTACATTATTGTGGAACAGCTTTGCTGAAGTGAATTTAATATGTGTGCTGCAGACGAGGGATATTCGTGCGATTTATTAAATGACTCGAAAAGCGCCGGTGTCGGTAGGGGTTCCATTAACACTATTTTTCTTGTAGGTTCCTTTCTGGCGGCTCGTGTAATGAACCTGTATCAAACTTAGTTTTAAAACCCGTCTGGTGCCGACAACTTAGAATAAGGTAGGCGTAATTTATATGTTAGATGTCTCTTATGACACCGTTGGGTCATAAGGGTGGGTCATTAATATTATGAGTATAATAGAATATAGTATTGCATAGTTCTAAAATTTTATTGTGTCTATATTATTTTGGACGATTCGAAAGGGCTTGTAATTGGCCTACATGAATAAAGAATATTTTTATTTGATTTGACAATATTAGGATCGAGTGATACGTTCTAGTGCTGTAGCTACTTTACTGAGAACTATAAACGAAATTGAACTGTAATTATATAGCAATAGGACTAAAGAATCATTTCTCAAATAAAATACAACCAGTTAAATATTCTCATAATACCGTGTTTATGACGCAATAAACCTTGTTTCCCTGTCTATGTACTTTTATTGCTGTAGGTGACCGATATGACCAATTTAAAATATATTTTAGGTAATGTATTATTTAAGTAAACCAATTAAATAGACACACTGAAACACGCACAGCGTCTGAAGTTGAAATGGGCAGGACATATCGCTCGCTTCTCTGATGATAGATGACCAAAGCGAGTGAAAATGTCCTGAGCCAAAGATAAAAAAGTAAACCAAAAACTCGCTGGTTAGATGACTTTCTAAAAGTATCAGAGAAGAATTAGTTGAAAACAGCAGACGATAGAAATAGAAGAGATAATGCAAGGCTTATTATTATTATTTCGTATTATTTAAGAATTGTAAACATTATGCGGGTGTGTGCGTGCGTGTCTCTTGACGACTTGTTACAGTGCTGTTTTTCAAGCGTTACAATGTAGAGCGGCTAGAGAAAAGTAGAGTTACGGAAGTAGGAAGGCAAAGGTTACTAGAGCGTTTTTTTAAAAAGTAGTCATTCATGTATTTGTGTATAATATTGTTTTTATAATTATACAGTTTTTGTTATCCGCAAATGAGATAATGTGATAACGTAATGAAAGGCTTATCATTAATTGCAACTAGATAAATTAGTAAAATATTTTTTCTTTTAAATAGGAAGTGCGTCTCGAATGAGTTTGTGTGTAAATTTCTCGTATACATACTCCGTCTTGAGAAACACGATAATAAATAAAGAAAAACGCCATCCACCATACAGCTGTTGGAAGTCCACTGCTGGATATAGGCCTCCCCAAAAAATGGAGAATTTTACCCATAATTTTACCCATAAGTGCGGCCACTGGGCAAGCGTTTGTCGAAACGCTGGTAATACCCATATGATTACTCAAGCGTGTGTAGACTACAGTGGCCAACTAAGTATTATATAAAACCGACCTACATTTGAATATTACCTGTATTAATTTTTAACCGATAAAATATAGTTCCTTATAAACCTAAGAGTCAAGAGGCCGGTCACCTGCAGTTCTCTGATAACAGCGCAAACTGATTCCTTATTCTTGCGCAATATACAGATGTATGGAGAATATTAAATAGCAATTTACATGGTTTGTTTGTAGAAAGCAAAGGAATCCATGTTACGTCAGCCATGATGCCAAACTGAATAATTGCGTAGTGTCGTTTGCAAAACGCTCAGAAATCAGTCCAATATGGAAATGCACTGGCTTAACGGTTGCCCGAGTCCATTATACTTGTGGTTAGTATATTGGATCGCGTGTTGTCCGGTTATAGCAAATTTGCTTATAGATCATTGTGCGAGACTATCGATCATCGGTAATTTGTATCGGATGCGTCCTTAATTTGGATATAACGAGGGGAAATTCGTTTAGCGCAGATCTAGAGGTTACGCGCGCTTGCTTTCAAAACTGAAGGGCTCGCCATGAAACGACACGCGCAATTGCGCGATCTACCTGAGTAGAATAGTACCTCCCTCGGTATCAGGTGTCGTAAGAGGCGGCTAAGGTACCAGAACCGACAGATGGCGGTATATCCATCCCAGACAGTGTAGCTCAAATGCACAGGGCGAGGATTGCCAACTCGCTTGCCCAGCGGGGCAATTGTGCACAAAATTCCCCCTTTCTTGGGCAGGCCTATGTCCATTAGTGGACTTCCAATGGCTGTAATGATGATGATGATGAATTGCGTGATTCCGTAATCTTGCGCATAACAGGCAATATTTTGTATTGAATGATCAGCAGTGATGTTTCGACTTGTTGACTGCACTAACTCGTCGATTGTCCGAGTTGGCAATCGAGCATTGTTCGTTTGTATTTCAAATGTACGCAATCAAGTAGGCTTTATGATAGTTTCATCGTTTGTTAATTTAAGGACTCGTCGTAATCAGGTTGGTAACGGTCTCCGGAGTAGACGAGATTAGGGTTCATCCATCATGAGCAGATCAACTTTTAACAGTTCTCAATTGTTCTTGAGTATACTTAGGGTGGATCAGATCGTTAATCTTGCATGCTACGGATTTTTATACTTTTAATGAGTGCCCTGCGCCAATATCCCTCGTTTTATATTTGTATTTTATATAATATCACAAGGATATCATTAACGCGTTGCCGACCTTGTGACTAACAGGGTATTATGCCACCTTACTCAGTAAATTCCCTGCCTTCTCACCCTTCAGACCGGAACACAGCAATACGAACACTACTTTTTGACGGTAGAAGTCGGTGAGAGTGAAGTATCAATGCACACGACCTTTTGTATGAGGTTTTACAACATAACATCGGAAACATCGAGACTAAACGAAACAGTTTCTGTATTTTTAAGAGTTTAATTTTTTATACCATTTATTATAGCCCTTAGTAAATCCTTAAAGCATCACTATACACTTCTATCTGCGTCTAATGAAATGATGCTGTTTTAATATTAGAACGTTTATTGCGGGAAATTTGCCTATAATTGCCGCGCTGGGCAGACGTGAAGACAAACGCAGAATGTAACTTTGCGGCAGGAATGCTGCTGCTCATCCCCGCCCGACTACTACTAACGTATCGGAACCGACAGATGGCAGTATATCCAACTGAAGAAGCGTAGCGCAAATGCAACAAATTGATTGTGCAATTGGCACCACGCTTGCTAAGCGTGGCAATTACGGTAAAAAAACATCTTAAATGTTTTTTGAGTCTCGTTCTGACCTTAAGTCTCTTATGTTCAGGACTGGACGTCGTCTGATCATGTTGAATCGTGGAACCGTATTGCTGTCCGTAAGTCCGAATGTCATTAGCATTTCAATATACAATTGGAATAACAAGGTCAATTTCGTGTTATACAATGGCAACACTACAATAAGAATTTCGCAGAATAACGTATTTCAAAATGCAGACAGAAAGATGCGCGTCGATGTTACCGGTACGCGACTGTTAGGTAATATTATTGCTATTAATTTTATTCAGCGAGTGCATGCATGTGTTTTCTAGAATTATGTGCGTATTGCGGCGAGACAGGCGTCTGGCGTACGCAACATCGGTAATGGCGGGTTGGTGGCGATTTCTGCAATGCGGGTGTCACTTTGACGTACGCCGCCTTGCACTTTATTTAATTACTCGCCACTTTTTGTGTACTTACCTTTAGAAATAAAGCTTATGTTAAAGAAAATTAGATATGAAATACTAATTTTCTCCCGAGATTACGACCACTTAGCTTCAATTTATATGGCGTCCCTCGGAAGAAGTTCTGGGATAAAGGTTGCTCTTGTTCACTTCTTTGGCCCAAATTATCTACATGTGTTTCATGAATCGTTTCACCAAACAATGCGTGAGAGCGCAACAAACAGTCATACATACGCATATGTAATATTATTGCAGATATTATTAGTGTATTTCAATATCTTTATATTTAAATTTTGTGTCCTATTGTTTGTCATGGATAAATGCCTAAAGTACCGAAATGTTTAATGTGTGCAATTTTTGTTCAATGTGTGCAATTTGATCCAATTTGAGAGATGGTATAGTATAGATCTCAGTATTTTGTCTAAATATCTTTTTTATTGCGAATTATTTGTTTATTGAATGGCAAGAAGTTATAATTAATGTTGTGACAACAATAGAGAAAGGAATGCTGAGATGGTTAGGACATGTAGAAGAGGTGGATGAAAGTAAGATGACAACGACAACAAATGAAAAATGTGCACGAAAGGACTAATGCGATCAAGCACTGTGGACCTACGCACCTCACTTCGCACTTGCACTTTACAGCAATCGTACGTTTGACATTTATTTGTTTCTGTTCATATGACGTCATAATAATGGCGGCTGCCGTTTCGTCCGTTCCGGTGCCAATGTTTAATGTTTACATTTAAAACTTTTTTCTTTGTATGAAGCGATATTATGTCCATGTCGTAAATATACACATTTTTTAACGTTTAAATTGCAAACGCTGGCTATATCATCCATCACAATTGTTCACCTTAAAAAGCTCTCCTAAAAAGTTCCTGATGACATATGTCTATCTCTTAGGGATACCACAATAACCATTTTTAAACTCATTGCACCCTTGTGGGGCGGGCCGCTAGTAGGTATATGTAAAAATAAATGTACGATCCCAGAAAAATCTTCGTATAAGTACAATATTTCTTCTTTAATATTCAATAATGTAGGTACAATATTGAAACCAAAACAATGGGTTTTTTTATACGATTGTATTTATTTCTATTTGCTTGTCGGAAAGTAATTTAGTTTATGTGCATGAGTAGGGATCTAATTGTAGCGCGGTCGGAAGAATGAATAGATCCAATTACCCCAGAGTCACGAGTTGACCACCAACAGCCGTGTCTACAACCGCCGCGTTTCGCAAATCCGCCAATCTTGCGCAAAATATCTAAAGGAACAACAATTATGTTGCTTAGGCAAAACTGAGAAACAGGGGCGATAAAGATATAATGGTTAAGGGCAATTTGTGGCTGTCGCAGATGGAGTTTTGAACGATATCGATTGTATGGAATTTCTACCACCACCAGTTTTTCTCGCTGGTTCATCGAACGTATTTCAAAATTAACATACGATCTGTCTGGTGACGGCAGCCACTTTATTATACAAGATTTCCGCTTGTGACTTTGTATATCATGCCTGAAGAACTCTTGCCATTCCGGAAAGAAATCTATATTGCTCTCTAACAGCCAAACTGAAACATATTGTGCCGACCTATTTGAAAGTCTACGTTGTCCAGAATATAAAAATTCCATTTAGATGTGTTCCGCCGTTCGGGCATGTAAGAGTAACTAACATCCATGTATATATATATTCCTTTATATATATAATATAAGATATTATACTCCTTTAAATATAGCTTGATGTTAATTATATGTGTCAATATATATAGTAGCATCGCATAAGTTATTGATAAATGCATAATAGTATTTGACATAATAATATAACTTGTCAATTTTACTATTAATATTACAAAATAAAACATACTCAATATTGCCTAAAATGTTGACAAAAAATCCATTGAAATAATTTTAAAACACGTGAGAGTGACACCTGTCATTCTAATCAAGTTTAATTTATAGGGCTATAGTAAGAGTGTTTTCAAGATCTACTTTAATCTATAGATATAAATAAAATTGGAGTGTCTGTTTGTAATATTTAAATAACCGCTTTCTACTACATGCATATAAATGTATATACGGTGCACATACCAAAATATATTTAATTGACAATTTGTGTGTTTGTTCCGTTGTTAACCTCTGAAACGGCTGGACTGATTTGGACAGGATTTTCACTAGCAGATAGTTGATATAATAAGGACTAACTTAGGCTATAAAACATCACGCTACATCAATCACGAGCATCAATCAAGCGAAAAATATTAATTTTAAGGAGAATTTGCTGCCCGAAATCACTGTTCCACGAGGACGCAGTCTATACAGCTAGTAAATAATACATTTAAGATTTAATTTCACTGTAGCCGTCGGCTTGGGTAGGTTTCTTAAATTCACCTTTTGCCTTCAGGCTGCCTTGCTCGCATTGCTGGAATTCGGTTTAAAGGTATAGAGGGACAGAAGGGGATAGAAGGGGTAAATGGGCAGGGTGTTGACATAATGCTAATTCGTTAGATTCCATATATTACTTTCAGATTCATTCATCATTAAATTCACACGTGATGACGACTTCAACATTAAAGTATGAAAATAACCACAATCTACGAGTACAATAATGATTCAAATGTGATGCAAATAAATGCAAACCATTGCATACATTATTGATGATCTACGGAACTAATTATTATGATCATTTCGCGAGTTCAACGCGGAATGTAAAATAATTATAATAATAACACTAAACTTGTTTCTTTTCTTTAATTTTAACGAATATGTAGAGTTCTTGTATAAGTTTGTCTAATAATATTTATAAGTGCGAAACAAGTACTGTGATGTTGAGTCTATAAAAGAGTAGTCACGTCGAGACATCACCAGACGAATGCATGTTGGCTCGCTTCTAGTTAGAGCACAGACCGCGACACGTTTTCGACAACCTGCCCGATAGTATGACTTTTACATGGTCGCTCATAAATGAGCAACCTAACCCTATCTCTCTCGGTGGCGCTAGACTTGACGTTTGAGTAGATTAGTTATACGTGCGTCTGAAAAAAAAAACTTCAATAAATGCCTTCCACCGACGCCCTCTGACACACCACTGGATCTCGCCCATCCCGATTGCGCTGGAATTGACTTCTCGTCAACGAGCAGTTTTCGAAAAAAAGTGATGTATATAGTTGACATAAGGGGTTGTTTCATGAATTAATTTGTGTGCGCGTGCGTGTGGTGACGTATGGTTTATATTAAATAAAATGGATGTGTCTTTTTACAAGTCAAATAACCTTAAAATGCCAGTAGCGCCTAGTTAATTACAACAAAAAATACTTTAATAAACATACCTCTCCCTTATTCCGATCTTTTAATTTTTGAAACGGCTGTTCCGTTTTTCACTGAACTTTTCCAACTTTCATACGGATAAATAAGCAGGCGCCAAAGGTTTTAAGTAAATTTTTGAACATAGACATATATTTTTGCAGTACAATCATTTTTTAAACTTATGTTAATATCGTTGACAATAAAACAACACATTAATATATCGGAAAGTAAATGGTACAGTTAGAGCTAAAGTGCGGTGAGATACCGGCAGAGTAGAATAGTACCTTCTCCTGGTGTCGCAGGAGGCGTCAAGGTACTAGTAGGTAAGGTACAACGTACTCGAATGCACAGGACGGGGATGGGCAGCAGCATCCCCATCGCGAAAGTTGCGCTATGCGATTCGAACACGCTTGTCCAGCGCGGAAATTATGGGCAAAATTTTCTTGGGGAGCCTATGTCCAGCAGTGGAATTCTAATGGCTAATATGACAATGATGATGAAAAGCTATTATATCCGTTAACCCGTCACCAATCAAAGAACGCCATTATACAAGGAAAAATCTCAATTCAGCATCACTGAGGCAAACTTCGAAAGGACGTTCTCGATACTAAACACGAAACTCAGCCGCGTATAACAGCCGGGATGCGATCAATCAAGTTAATATTTCCCGCGTACGATATTTTCAAATTCGCACTGAAGTCGCCTCAATCCGCAACCTTATTCCGTAGGAAATGAAACGATAACTTAAATATACCTGCACGATACATTTATTGTTAAAAAAACTTAACAGGAAATGTTCGAAAATTCCTTTAGACATTTATTACAAAGTATAAGACGTTTAGGTACATGATTTGCGTGGATAATCAGCCGTTAATTAAATATTTTTCGTTATTTATTCGACAGTAATGTATCACTTAATGTTCCCGCCTTTGATCAAAGTAATGAAGTACTAGTCAGACGTGGAAGCCACTTCAGGGCTCATGGGACTTTTCATGCATCACTCAAAGGCGCTTATAAGACGTGAACCTGGGTTTGAGCAGGTATGGTATGGTTACGTGGTATTTGAAATCCTGTGGGAGCGACAATGAAAAGGTGGCTGAGGTAGGCATTTATAAAAGTCAGGTTATCAAACGAGTTCTATCCCTCCACTCAGGCGAGCTGTTCTGAGATCTAATGCTTTATAGCACGAGTATCCTACAATATCATTATCATTTATTCTTACAGCCCTTGGAGATCCACTGCTGGACACAGGCCTCCCCAAGAAAGGTGGAATTCTGCCCATAAGTGCCCAAAATGTTGGCAATCGTAGAGCGCAACTTTCGCGTCGAGGATGCTGTTGCCTTAACCCACCCTGTAGTATTTGAGCTGCGCTGTTTCGGATGTATATACCGCCATCTTTCGATTCGGGTATCTTGGTCGCCTCTTATGACACCTGGTACAGAGTGGTACAGAGGGAGGTACTATTCTACTCTACCGGTACTTCACGGCACATATAAAAATATCGTTAGATGAGCTACAATGATTTCGATATTATCGATATTGTTTATGAAAACGTAGTTCAATAGCGTTCCTACTACAACCACCAAGTTTTGTGGCATGAAGGATTTATGTTCTTTGTTTTACTTATTTATAAAAAGAGTTACCATATCAGCCGTAAAAGTCCAGTGCTGGACATAGATCTTCCCTATAAAGGAGGTTTATTGCCTATAATTGTCGCGCTAGGCAAGCGTGTTGGCATTGCAGAGCGCAGCTTTTGCGGCAGGTATGCTGTTGCCCATCCCCGCCCTGTGTATTTGAGCTGCACTGTTTCGGATGTCTTCGGCTGACTTCTAATGGCTGGAATGATGATGATGTTCATTGGTGAAATAAATGAAGTAGACCAGTGATCGTTCACTGGTCTACTTAGAATCTTCTTAGGTCTTAAATTACTATCCTAACGACTAACAGACTCATCAAACAATGTTAAATTTATAGTGTTTTTATTTTAGACGATTTTACAATTGTTTGACAGTGGTGCGACTATTTCACATCTAATACACTACTATCATGTGCATAAATATAATCATTGTGAATGCACGGCCATGAAATCACAATAGCAGCAGACAATGGCGGCGCGCATACTTCTTTAAACAATCCAAAGGCTGAGTCAAAACTAGCTTAATAACAACTGCCATCCACGGGACTGCGGCAGTTTCAATTAACGGCGTTTGTTTAAATAAACTAGTCCTTTGTCCGCACTGTCTTCGAGGATATAATAAACGAAAAAAACGATAATGTTTATGATATTATAATGACCCATTAACATTCTCGATGTAATTCGTAACTTATTTGTTTCAGGTCATTCGCGATCTATTTAGTGATCATAGCAATAATTTCCGAATCGCCGGCAAGTGCTTTCACACTCGTTCGGACGAAAACTACGACGTTAAAGACGTCTTTCGATCTAACGAACGAGGAGAGCGCCCATTTGGGGGTCAAACATGACATACCAAAAGTAAACATGAAAGAGAATGCTAAAGAAAAGTATGATAAAATTGCAACCAGAGCACCACCTACGAGGACTAACATTTTAGGGATAAACCAAAGAATATCGTCAGCTGGAAACAAAACATTTAAACTTACGGAAGATATAACAGGAACCACACCGGACTTATTTAAAAAAGAACAAAGTCCAACCACGACATTTAGTATTGAAGCTACTGAGGTAGCTAAGCAAATAACTGAAGACCCATATTTAAAAAGATCAACATATAATGATCTATCGAAAATGCAATCTCATTTGTCAGAATTAATAAACAAAGAAAACCAAACACAATCCGGGAAGATACAGTTGTTAACTAAAAATGAGATAAAGCCAGAGAAAACCGAATTGCCTTCCAAAGTAATTGGAAATGTTATATTGACAACTAACAGTGTACCATTGTCAGAAGAAATATTAAAAACGACCACCGACATCGAGCAAAATGTGCAATCTATCTCTTCAGGTATATCTAAAATAACGTTAAATAAAGAAGATCAAACTGAAACTGCGTTATCTGCCGAAAGTATTGTTACTGAACCGACGCTGCCCACAAAATCAGAAACCCATTCATCAAATACTTTATCTTCTGATGAATTGCTGACATCTGTATCACTTGATACAACAAAATTACTAGAACCAAGCACCGAGAAATATGTCTCTATCACAGATGCAAATGTCCACACTGAAACAATGATAAGCGAAGCTCCTAGCTACGCGACAAAGGCTCCAACGTGGAAGACGTACAGAACCATCGAAAGGAAACGAAACATTACAACAGAATCAGGTCCTACAACAGCAGATAAGACGAGACTAACAGAAGCCCAAAGTGCACCCTTAAACGTTCCTGTAGATTCTATAAGTACATCCGTAATACCACAAGATAATAAAGGAAAAGAATTAATGAACACTCAAGCAACTCAAAATAGTCCAACTCCAGATACCACTAGATCTGTTTCAACAGACCAACATTTTAAAAAAGACGTAATAGATAAGCTAATATCTTCTCCTACAGTTTACGCGGAACCTAGCACTAAAGCCGTGCTGGACTATGTCTCGAAACGAGCAGGCTTCTTAGATCTAACTGCAAAATCATTAAGTGGCGAAGGATCTACGGAGAAAGGCATTGAAGTAAAATACAATGAGACGGAACTGATCGACTCCGCGTACGAAGCGGACGCACAAGACAGCGATGACGCGGAGAACACCGATAAAACTTCCACACAATCGCATGGCCGATTGGTAAGTTGAAATATATCGATAAATCGAAAATTAGTTATACCTCTGAGTAACCCTACAAACAAGAGACAACATCTTCAATTCATACATCATCAATTCTTACATTTGGAAATCACGAGCGAAGATAATGTTAATATTAATAACTAAATATATCCCTATTTTTTTCTGTCGTTTTGCGTAATATCAACTTATGTAAAACATCATTATAAGTGATTGTTATTTGTTAAGTCAACTTACTAAGACTTACGAAAGTCTGAATTTTAAGTTTCAATGACGCACACTTTCGCTTTTAACTAATAAACTACTATATTTTAATTGAGCTCGCTAATTACCTAATTTTAAATTACAGGCAGAAGACGCGATCAAGGACGAGTTGCTAAAAGAGCAAATTTTGAGCGACCGCATAGTTTCGAGTAGCGGTAACGCAAATAGTGATGAAGATGCGCTCAGCGTCAAACCTATCAGCGGCAAAGGGCTCTATATAGTCAGTGCCAATTACAAACCGATGAAAAAAATTGAAGTGCAACCGCTGAAGCCTTTTAAAAGGGACCCCGACGACAACAGCTGGAGAAACGAAAGTCTCAGTTCCTTAGGCATTGTGTTCAAAGCTAAAAACGCTTCTAAACCTTTCACTCAAGTGTTAAAGAACAAAACAGAAGCAGAACTAAATAACTTCACCGAGAAATATGACAAAAATGATGTTCCGGATTTGAAGGAGCGTCTTGGAAAAATTGCAGAGGTGAGAAAGTCTCGAAAGAAGAAAATCAACAAGTACGGAGACACCGTTTACAGCGATTATGAAGAGGGTACTTCCGGAGAGGTGTCTAATACTCCCAAATCTATATTCGACGAACAAGGACAGTTTAACTTTATCGAACAGTCACTTCCTAAATTAGAACTAACAACAACGTCACCTACTCCGGAGGGAGTTTACATGTACAGAGACAAAACAACAACGAAGAAGCCAAAGAAAAAAGTCTACAAATACGCCGAATATTACGACACCAATGACGAGTACGACGCGGAGTACATCAATCTGTC
>JACJUM010003085.1:18903063-19072013 GCA_020976665.1 Heortia vitessoides
AGGTACCCACTTCGAGTTACCTGTTTCACTGCAATCGCTAATGCATTTCTTTAATAATGTTAGACAAAAATGCGAGGCATGGTTTCGATCCATTTACTCTTGTTAAGTTTTTTTGGCAGAAATAAAACGATTTATTAATTATCTTAAGGATTGACGATTCATGCTGTATGTAAAAAAAGGAGAACTGACTAACATATCAACGCAAGGGCTAAACTAAAAACACTGCATCCCCAATGCATTCCTTTTATAACGTCGGGAAGCACTTAAAAAGGATTTCTGAAAAAACCCCGCTTAGATTTTGACGAATATTTTGGCAGCGTCAAATCGTAATTAAGTTTGATACAAAATAATTTATATTGGTACATCTACTTAATTATGCAATTAGCAAACCCGAATATTAAGCTAATAATAAATACAGTAAATAAAAAACAGATGTAAGTTAATATCCTGCATGCCGTGCGCGCTAAATTTAGATTATTGTTTTTCGTGTTTGGGTGTGCTATTTTGTTTATGTTTTGACTATAAATTCTCGTATCTTCCACAAATGTAGATAATCTATCTGATCTAATTAGCCATAAACGCCAGTTGGCCCATATCTTGAACTTGAGTAAATATGGTATGCTGTAAGGTACCGGCAGAGTAGAATAGTACCTCCCACTGCACCAGGTCTCGTAACATGGCGACAAAGGTACCAGAACCGACAGATGGCGGTATCCGAAACAGTGTAGCTCAAATGCACAGGGCGGGGATGGGCAGCAGCATCCCCGTCGCGAAAGTTGCACTCTGCGCTTGCCAACACACTTGCCCAGCGCGACAATAATGGGCCAAAAACCTCCTGTCTTGGAGAGGCCTATATCCAGCAGTGAACTTCCCAATGGTTGGTAAGATGCTGATGATGATATATAGTTGAGGAGAGAGGACATGTCCTAATAGTAAAAACATTAAGGATACAAGTTTCTCCTCTTGTGTGTCGCGTTAATAAACGTCTCCAAATTTTTAGATTAACCTAATGCTGGAATACACAGACGTCAATTTCAAAGTCACTGGAAGGATAGGAGTTATTGAGCGAACATAAGCCCGATTGTACTTGCGTGTGCTGCAGTAGCAGAGTCCACGCGATCGGAACGGGAATTCCACAGTAACGATTCATACATTATAGTAAATATCTTTTCCCTGTTAACCACTAGATTATGTTATCTCCCATTTTTATTTTATGAATCAGCCTATAGGCACTTGTGTCATCTTAAATATCACTAGATGTTGCCAACTTTGTGACCTGATGGGCAATAATACATTCACAATCACATTTACCAAGTAATTTTATTGTACCTCTCCCACCCTTCAAAGAGAGTGAGAGCGAGGTACCAATGTAGACGACCATTGTAAGAGGTGTAGCTCTAGTCTCCCGGTCACTCACTTGACGTCCTCGACGAACTTCTCCAGTTTCTCGGCGTGCGGCTCCTTGAGGTCCTTGGCGGACACGTCCACGCGCTCGCCGCCGCGCACGCACCACGCCAGCGCCTCGCCGCTCGCGCCGCCCGCCACCTCGTCCGTTATCGTCTCGGATATGTTCGCTGGAACATACAGCGAATCATTTTTATCAATTAGGCTCAAAAGGTGGTTTATGGTTTCTTTTGGGCCATTGCCTTATAACACTTTGAAGACCGATTGCATTAAATTAAGGGAACATTACTTGTTGTACGATTTATTTTTATATTATATTTAATAGTATGATACACAACTCACCAGTGGTATTCACCAAGGTGTGCGCCGCTAGCAGCTTCAAGGAGTGCACTTCAAAAAGCAACGGGTGGAACAGCAGCTCTCGAGCAGTCGGCCTCTTCGCGGGGTCTTTGTTAATGCACCTGCAAGCACAGGTTCGAACAGGTCAGTTCACGCCTCCAACTGTCTCGGACCGGGACCCGCGACACTCACCGCACACAAACACACTTACCGTCACTCTAGACACCTGCTGAAAATTAATGTACCTGTATATAAAGTCCTTCTGCCTCGGCTCCTCCAACGATTCGACAGTTCGCACGATGTGCTCCTCGGTGACGTGGCTGCCCGAGTCTCCATTGCCCTGAATCTCAAGAGCGGCGGTCTCCAGAGCGCACATTCCGAACGAGTAGATATCCATCGCTGGCGTCACCATTTGAGATGCTGATTCGAGGGAAACAAAATTGGAATAAATACATAAAATAGTGTTTCTCCAGCACAGATCCTGGTACGCTGCTCTTGCTTTTTCCACACCCAAATATTACGAATGCAATTTGTAAATACTTCAAAATGGTATTACACAAAGTGTAGAAAGAGCTAAAGCTAATGCTAGGATCCAAGCAGAAGAAACGACTGACTTACTTCTATGAAAGTGGGAGGAGAAGGCGGTGAACTTACATCCGTATTCCGGCGCAATGAGATGCATGTTGCGCATGTTTTCGCGGCAGGTCTTGACGTGGTGGTGGATGGCGTCGGGCGCAACGGAACCGATCTTGACTAGTCCGTTGTGCTGGATGAAGATGGTGTCGCATGTCAAGTTCCCGTGGACGATAGGCGGCGCGCATCCGTGTAGATAGCTGTATGAGATTATAGTTGCAAGATATAACATTGTTCGGTCATGGCGGTACATGCCATACTGTGTAAATTACTATTGCCTTAGTGTTATGGTTACCTGAGCGCAGACAGGATCTGTGTACACCATCGCTTCCACGCCTGCAGCGGCAACCGCTTCACATTGCGTTTGGTTCGCTTCAGGAACTGTTTCAGTGATCCACATGACATGTACTCAGTTATAAATATCACCTGAAAATAATATTATTTACTTATAATAAGTCGAGGAAACCTTAAACTACCTTGAGATATTACCTTTTAAGTAAATAGTTAATCTCCAAAAACAACACTTCTCATTCATGATTATCAGTAATCGTGGCAAATTGATGTTTTCATCAAAGCAGTAATAGACGTCTGTCAGTTTGTAAATACCAATTACTTCATTCGCAGGTAATCAAGTAGTCATTACGGTACATTAGTTGAATTAAAAGCCTAAGTGATCACCGAAAGTTTTTTTTTACCGCCTTGACTGCTGGGTCTATAGCATGATGAGGTGAGCGTCTACCACCAAAAGCCTAAGAAATAATTGAGTTAACCTAGTTTCTAGATTTATCAGGCTTATTATATCGTCTGCCAGTAAAGCGGTCAAGAACTAGTTACTTACCCTAGGTTTGTCGTTGTGCGTATCCGTCCAATACCGGTGGAATTTAACGATATTTGGGTGCTCAAGCCTGGTGAGGTTATCGAACACCATCTGGATCTTGTCCTCCTGGGCCTTGAAGTTCTTCCGTTCGGAAAACTGCACTTCGTTCCAGACAACCTCCACGCCCTCTTCGGTGTCCATCGCGAGGTGCGCGCAGTCGATGCCGGGCACATCGCGTTGTTGAACCTGCCAATATAAATAGAAACTAAGTCAATACGCCACACACGTCGAGTTAGCATAAAGTCCTTCATAATTATAATAATTCCTGGACACAAACTTGCCAGATAGCATTTATATCACTATGTACAGAGAGGCTATTCTTAACACCTGCCGCATTGTCCGAAAGATCTTGCTGGTTTATACTCTTTTCTCCCAACATATTTCTTAAATCACTAGGCAGTTAATCTTCTCAGTATTTTTACTTGACAAAAAAACTTTATTGATCTAATAAATCTCAAATTATAAGTTTAGTGCTTAATTACATAAACTAGGACAACCCTAATCTTATATGCACTTATGCTTTATTATGTACAGATAGATAATAAAGCATAAGTGCAGGTCTAATATAAGTCGAAGACGTCGCATCAGCACTCCCTCCAGACCTTTCCTATTCATGTTCTACTTGGGAATCACCGGGTTATATAGACAACTGGACAACATGTTTTAGATCTGGAACACCCGCTATCTAAGACGAGCTCAAACATGTATAACGACTATTTGATAAAATTTGAAACACTGATTAACATTCACTTAATATATGATTAATTCACGTGTGTTGTGTTTGTTCCCTTTCGATTGACGTCTTTACTTAATCACCCATAGTTTTCGTTTATGTATAACGTGGTACATTTACATAATTTAGTAGCTAATACAACACAGTAAAATATAAAATTACACAGTTATTAATACATATATATTTTTTATAAAATGTTTATTTTATTATCGCAACTATAATTTTCACATGTTTATTAACTGTCTGTTTTTGGAATAGTTTACGATATTGGCCGGGTATTGGATTTATGAGTTAATTTGGCTTCAGACTAAACTTTGACACGTGTAAGAGTGGTGTGAAGGAAATTCTCAATATAATTACAACCGCGAATGTTTCATAACACGCAAGCAGAACTGCTATTTGAGCTCTATGTGCCTCGTGTGCCTCTCATTGCCAATTGAATAATTAATTTACACATAAATTAGTTTGTAGATGCGCTACAATTTAAAATCAATTCGTGAAAGGGATATTAACAAATTGGATATCAAAGCGCTTTAGTATCAGAAATGGGTAAACATCTCTTGTTTTGTATCTATTATTCAAAGTATTATTAAGTATAATATACGAAATAAGTAATTCTATAGAACGAATCACCGTCATGCCATCCGCCCGCAACATCAATTCAGAAGTCGATTTGACTGACAACATGGCGGTTATGTGGGTTAAATCAAGCGTCGCCGACGTAATGATCAATTTCCATACAAATAGGGCTGAAGACATTTGCACACAATGCCCGCCGGCCGCGGGCCCAGGCGCGAACCCCGCGGGACACCCACCAATCATCCAATTGAGCCAGTCAGAGGATAACGTCATCTCCTTGAGGTCGCCCTCAATAAATGCAATTGTTTCCTGTTATCAGGGCTTGTTACTGGACCAATCTGAATGTATTCAGATTTATCATCTCCAAGGAATTCAGTTGGGCTGTTTTCGAGAGAAAAGCACTTACTTCACTATTAAATACTTGATTTAGTTACGAATCGGTTCACATGATAACAAATAATCATTACTACGGAGTCAAGGTCTGGTGCTTTGGTGTTATCTACCATAATAAAGAGTTTTTTTTTATTGTTAGGCCGTAAATACTAACAAACAGATAAACTGGTAATTGAATAACCGTGACTGGCACGTAACGTAGGTCCGCGAGCGCAAGCGGCCTGCGATAAGCGGGTATAATTAAAGCGGGTCGACGCACGATAACTGGTAATTATCTATTTGCAATTATTGCCCGCCGACGCAAACGCAGCGGCAGTAATGCATCTCTCGTATTGAGGAAAAGGAACATAATATGTATCATCAACCGTTAGCATTATCTTGGTAACTTATGAACGATGCAATTTACCTGCATATAGATATAAAGTTTACGCCTATTTCCTTTACTTCAATCCTGACATAATTACAAGGTACATTCAACATTCACTAGTCCTTAACAAGCGAGAAAATTTTTACTGCATTGGACCTAGTATATACAAAATAAATAAATAATACGGATTACTTACATACAAACTAATATTTATAATTAACTAGAACGAAATGAACTAGCCGGTAACCTAGAAGGTGTGTACACGACACGTTTTATTTAATTATTGACGGGCTCGATGGCGCAGATGGGAGTGATCCTATCTTGTGCGCTAACGGTCGTGGGTTCGATTCCCACCTAGAGTAAATATTTATATGATGATATTTGCGTTAGTTCTATGTCTCGCTGTTAAATATGTGTTTAAATTGTATATTTGTGATTCCTCTGTTGTCTGTCGTCCGTAACACAAGTGCTTTAAGCGACTTAACACGTAAGTCAGGTCAATGTATGAGATTGTGAGAGTTTATTATTTTATTTAATTTAGTCAGCTAATGTTACTAACCGCTCAATTAACCCGAGCACTCACTGTTGTAATTACCATATACAGCAATGATAATATGTTTCACGGTCCTTCGAGTGGGATAGATTTTGTAAAACATAGGGATATATATCTAGTCAAAACATTAGCACACATGTTAAGGAAATTACAGAAGTAATGTTTCCATTAACACCAATCCATTTGCCAGCCACATACTCGTACCTTGTTATGTAAACATCTCTTTAAGATCCTTAAGAAAATGTTAATTCTCAATGAAAATTATCTTGCTTTGTTTAACGTCGTTGTTAATTCGTAAGCGATGTACAACACTCTGGAACGCAGTGAAAAGTGTGCCATCTGTCACACGCAGGCGCCATGTCCTGCCATCCGCTAATCCAATGGAAACTCCTTTTACTATGTTCGTATTTACAACATTTGAAATAAACGCTTATGCCTCTTTTTACATCGCTCAGGTTTAGATAATTCTGCACGATTTTCAAATAAATATAGAGATGAGATGTGCCGTGATGTACCGGCAGAGTTCCCCTGTGCCAAGTGTCGTGAGAGGCGACTAAGGTACCAGAACCGACAGATGGCGGTATATTCATCCAAAACATTGCAGCTTAAATGCACAGGGCGGGGATGGGCAACAGTATCCCCTACGCGAAGGCAGCGCTCTGCGATTGCCAACACGCTTGCCGAGCGCAGCAATTATAGGCAACATTTCCCCTTTTTTGGGGAGGCCTATGTCCAGTAGAGGACTGTAAATGGCTGGTATAATGATTGAATAGATATTTTAACAAAAAAGCAATGGTTAATGCAATACAATACAAATGCTGCACCGACATGTGATGTACTCAACCAAAATCCGTGAAGTTTACAACAACTATGACGATGGTCTCTTGCGTTGACACAGTGTCTGCAAGTGTGTCGCAAAATATTTACATTTGTTGCCGTCACGGTAACATCGATTGTTTAATGTATAGTTTATGCTGTAGGCTGAGCAAACAAAACATAGTCTGGCGCAGTTCTAAGTATTATTGGCTAAGCGACATTCTCACTTTTCCTCAATTTTACTTTCAGTTCAAAAGTCAGAACAATTCTAATATTCAACCATTTTTAAAATTAAATCTTTGCATACCTGCACGCCTGCATTTATTATTATAGTATACATTACTATAATAATCAATGCAGGCGTATATATTTGTCTGTTTTATTCCTTTCCAGGATTAAATACCAGAACGGAATGCAATGAAATTTATCACGCTAGCCTAAAGCGTAAGGAAGGGAGGGAAGTGCGTCTTTCTGTTAGTAATACTTGCACAGTTAAAACCATGGAACCTACGCCTACTATAAGAAAAAAAAACGCTGATAGGTTCATTCCAGCTACTGGAAATCCACTGCTGGACATAAGTCTCCCCAAGAAAGGGGGAATTTTGCCCATAATTACCCCGCGCTGGGCAAGTGTATTGACAATCGCAAGGGGATGCTGCTGCCCATGATGGAGGTGCACAGCTTTTGATCCCGGATAAAGTCCCGCAGCAAGAGCAATACAGTGAATCAAACCACTTTTTAAACAACGCTTCAATAAATCATTGCACGTAGATTTTACTATCGGCTTAATCCGTAGTGAACAATCTCAATTAAGGATGGCTGTGTTATCGTCGTTATCGCAATTAACTGCATTTCAATCATGATTTATACGTTTCACGCACTGATTTGCATTCTCGTTAACCCGATACAGATATAGATAAAACGCTGTTGCACGAAAGTTTTATCTAATATATAAAATTGTTAATTACTATACCCCTCCGGAACGGCTTGACCGATTCTTATGACATTTTATATGCATATTCTGTACGCTACTATCTATTTTTCATACTCCTTAGTGATAAGGGTTATCCGACCATGACAATTTTTTAAATATTTTGGACAATTTTTTTTTTATTCTTCTATAATGTAGCATTAAAAATACATATAACTCTAAATTTTCATTGTTCTATCACCAACCCCTATTTTTAATAGTTGTATTAGTATTTTTTTATCATTTATATGGCAGAACAAAGTTTGCCGGGATAGCTGAACAGAGTACTGGTATAATATTTTATCTCGAGTAGAAAATTATTTGATAAGTTCATTACGTTACGTTAGGAGAGCCAACAAAACACCATTTTAATGATGTATGTGGGGATCAGGTTTGTTTATGGTCTGCCCGCGCGTCCAATCAACGTTCGTGTTTTATTCGTTGCCCGCGATATTGAAGTTCTCAACTCGTTATTTTATTTGTTGTCTTCCCATCTTAGGACGGTTCCTGGTGATTTTCTTTTCTGACGACCAATATAAAAAAAACCCTTTTAATTCAGAAACAAAATTTTCTTGCAGGCGAAAATAATACTGAAAACACTATGTTTTTATTCTCGCTTTTATAGGCAGCCAAAATGTGTCAAAAAGGACACGACTGGTTGTTCATAGAGGTGTTTGTTCCAATGCTGACATATGGTAGTGAATAGAAGAAGCATGCGAGTAGAATATAGCTATCTGATTGCACTTCGAAGTATGTATGGTGTGAGTGATAAATCAATTTGGTATAAAAGATGATGTGAACACAAGAGAACTACAACACATTTTAATTCTTAAGTACCTAAACTAGGTCTAGCCTGTTCTTATACGCACTTAGCATTGCTGCTGCCCATCCCCGCCCTTTGCATTTGAGCCACACTGTATCGGATGAATATACCGCCATCTGTCGGTTTATTATGCCGAATGCCGATGCCGCCTCTTACGACACCTGGTACAGGGGGGAGGAAATATTTTACTCTGCCGGTACCTCACGGCTTCAACTGTATATACGGTGTAATACATAATATAATATATTACATCGTATATACAGTTGTCATTCCGCTCGGTGTAAAGAGGTCTGTGACAGCCACTTAATTAAAAATAAAAAGTTCCGGATCTAACGGGCGAGGACGGCGCTCCTCAACTCACAAGAGCCCACAGACAGATCCGCTGGAACAAGGCCCGCTTGTGCCGCTCCTGCGCGAACACCACGCTACGTTTATTTATAGACTCTATCGTTGTGCTCCTCAAGCGGATGGAGCTAGCGGCACACGTGTCGACAGGATGGAAATGAAATACGACGCATCAGGGATGGAGCTGCGTAATCCATAAATGAAATTGAAGTGTCTGTTTGTAATATTAAAATAACCGCATTTTACTAAACGTATATGGATGTATACACGGTACATATAACAAATAATTAGTGTTTGTTTGAGGTAATTTTCGAAACGGATAAACCGATTCTGATGGGACTTTCACTGGCAGATAGCTGATTCAATAAGGAATAACTTACGTTATCTAATATTACACTACGAATAAGTGCTGAGTATCAATCAACTATGACCATTGTTATGATAATGATTTTTCTTAATTAATGCATTGTTTAATATTGATACTTAAATCCAAATAACTACGCGAGTGCGAAGTCGCGGGCATAGCTAGCAATCATCATCATCATCATAACGGCCCCATTAAGTCTACTGCTGGACACAGGCCTCCTACAAGAAAGGGGGGTTTTCAGGCGTGGTGACAATCGTAGAGCGTAGCTTACGACGGAAACGCTACTACTACCCATCCCCGCCTTTTTGAGCTACGCTGTTACGGATGGAAATACCTCCCTCTGTTCCGGTATCACAGTCGCCACTTACGACACTTGGTACAGGGGGAGGTACTATTCTACTCCGCCGGTACCCTGCTAGTAATATATATCTTTATATTTCTAGCGTTAATTCTAGTGCGACCCCGGGTCCCTTTTCTAGGCGATAGCATATTATCGGTGGTTTGCTCCCTTAGCAATACACACACTATAATGTCCTATTTTCTTTACTGCCCACACATTAATTTCTTTATGTATTTTTGTGTGATGTGTCTGCGAGGACATCATATCCCTGAGGAATACATGCTATTCCGGGAAAAAACCTAAGTCGGTCCCTAACAGCTACACCTACAGCCTGGTAGTCGTCATCGTGGCAAAGTCGAGCTAATTGCACACGGAAAAATAAATAACCAGACCTATTTTACTCGGGAATATGTGACCGGGATAAAAAGTATGTGCCTATGTGTTACTCCTAACTATCAATAATCTCTGTGCAAATTTCATCCATATCGATTCAGCCGTTCCGGCGTAGACAAACATTTATAAAATAAAAATATTAAAAAAGGAATAACTGACCTATCTAAAAATATCATGACAATATGAACTAAGGAAATAAAAAAAGGTAAACTAGCATCTTTAAAAATATCTAGGTCTGAAGGGAACAGAGCTAAAAGATTTTCTTATGCTTTGCCCTGCATCCCTGTGCTTTTGAGCTTCACTGTTGGAGATGGATACACCGCCATCTGTCGGTTCTTTGAAATTAGTCGCCTCTTACGATACCTGGTACAGGGGGAGGGAGGGAGGGAGGGATTACTCTGCCCGTACTAGAACAGTTACACAGAATAGAAGCATACATTTGCTATAATGGAGGTACAGAAATACGCTCCGCAACACGTAATACGAGCGACGCAACCGGGCCCGCCCTTAGAACGCGCGCCTTACTTTCTATTAAGGCCTTTGCACGGAGTGAACATTCAGTGGTGCGACGGTATTGGGTTAAAGTGCGAAATAAACAATGACCGTCACTTCCTCACGACAACACATAACTAGTTCATCAACACTCATTGCAGTCTGTATCAGGTGTCGTAAAAGTCGACAGCGGTACCAAAAACAAAAGATGTTAGTATATCCATCCGAATCCATGTAGCTCGAATATACAGGGCCGGGATGGCTGTGCTCTGCGATTGCCAACACGTTTGCCCAGCGCGGCAATTAAGGGTAAGATGCCCCTTTATTGGCAAGGCCTATGTCCAGCAGTGGAAATTTTAATGATGATGAATTGCACTTTGTATGCCAGACTGCTGATTTATACCAACACAGCTGCTGCCGTTAGTTTGTAAAATATCTAGTCATTTTTTTAATAGAGTGATTTATGCATTGAAAAAGGTTGAAACAATAATTAAAGATAATATTTACTAGCCTGAAAGAAGTGAATTATTTTCTAGTAAATACTTGTATTATCTTTGAGAGCACTGTAACTAAACGACGACTGGAACGCCGCAGCATTTTGCAATTTCCCTCGACAATTTGTATACTCTGCTATTATTAGCTAAAACAAAGAGTGGTAATACCTCTATAAACACAAGTATCAACGATGAGGCGTAAGAGGAAGCCTTCAAAGACCATCTTCGTCTATAATGATGAATTGGTTGAGTAGGTCATGCATTTTAGAAACTTTTAACAGTGCCAGTGGTAACATCGAGGGCAAATACGACACATATTTTGAATTCAATAACTGAACTCACGCAACTTCACACACAATGACCCCAATCTAAGATAATAAGCTTAAAGCACATGTCCACAAATACTTGTGTGCACAAATACATATGTACCACCCACGCACATAACATACACATATATATTTAATCTTTTAACTATAAATATATACAGCTTAAATCACTTCACACAAATACTTGTGTGCACGGATACATATTTATCACTCAGACACAGAAAAAATATTTCATCCTTTAACTATTTATCTATAGAACTGTGCCTTTGGCGCACAAGACAGAGACACTAAAGAATGCGCTATCGGGCCTGTTAAATCTTATACGAAGACAGTAGGACCGCGAAATCTCGCCCGCTCCGCTCAGCCTAGCCCAGTCGCTCCTCTCTCCGCTCAATGAGAGAGGTCTTACCCGGCACGCGTAGTTAACCGAGCTATCAGCGCCGGTCGTTCAGCCGTTATCGGCGCACACGCAGGGTCGTTCACTTCACATACCATAAGGCGCCTATTGCTTTATATCATTTAATTGAGACATTATGGGATATGGTGCCGCAGGGTGTAAAAACGTATTCTTCGTCTAAAGTTAATTTTACATTATTCATCATAAGTTATTGTATAAATTCAAAGTAGATGTTCAATGCAACGCAATCGAAATTAATCTAATTATGATATTATCTGACTAAAACCGCAGGATCGCGCTTGACACAGGCCGCATACAACCGGTCCTATAAAAGATTACTTGGGGATGCCTATGTCCTGCAGTGGACGTCTTATGGTTGATATGATGATAATGACGATGATAGCATTAAACCTCCATCATCATCATCATATTAGCCGTAGAACAACCACTGTTGTTTTTGTGTGTATTTGAGAAGTAAAGGGCCGAGAGGTACCGGCAGAGTAGAATAGTAACTTCCCTTGTATCAGATGTCGTAAGAGGCGAGTAAGGAACCGAAGGTTGGCGATATATCCATCCGCACTCAAATGCTCAGGACGGGGATGGGCAGCAGCTTCCCCGTCGCGAAAGCTGCGCTTTGCGATTGCCAACACGCTTGCTCAGCGCGGCAATTATTTGCAACATACCCCCTTTCTTAGGGAAGCTAATGGCTGGTATGATGATGATGATGATGATGATGATGATGATGATGATGATGATGAAAGTGTGATGTAAGGTTTACAATTGAACCTGGCAATTTAGCCCGAATATAATACGTGCTACAAAAACTAGAGTTAGATTTTTGCTAAAAGTAACTATGTTTGGCAAAAAAAAATGGCAGTCCAAGTACCATTTTGTTCACTGTGCAGTGTAAAAATACATTGAGCAATAAGAAACAGCAATGTTTACGTGTTAGCGGTGTTACGTGAGCGGGTCGAATTTTACGAGCGCGCGTCAGAGGCGCGCCCGCGGGGCCTCTGCGGTCGAATTGGCGGTCGGGCTGTCACTGTTGTACCCCGACGGAGAGACGTCGTACTGTTCACCAGAATTGACGGATGCCTCAGACCTGGTGGGACGTACTATCCACAGGTTTTTGTAAATGCTCACCGGCTACGTAATGATATATGAACACGTTTCCACGATTAAATATCTACATTCAAACGTATGCTTACAACAAATTTTTTCGCGAGTATACCTCAAGCCAACGAAGCTGATGATATTCTTGTACGGCGGTCGTGTGTTTATGCAAAGTTTACCAATAGTAAAAACAGTGATATTATAATATTTTCCGACATTTAAGTTCACTACTCTCATAATAAAACTACTCTTTCAATGGTGTCAACACACACATAAAAAAAATAATTTAAAATGATATGATATATACTAGAAAACAAAAAAACACTTTTCTCAGGTGTCAGGCGGTACTCGAACCCACATCCTTTCCATACTGTGGGACAGCACTACCGATATACTATAGTGTCCTTAGCGGAAATGTCCAATACCGGTATAGGAAAGATGCGGATTGGAGTCTCGCCTGACACCTAACCCTTGAGACAGGTAGATTATTTTCTTTGTAAAAATAAAAATGTAATTGTCACTTTCAAATCCTACCGCAAGATCTTTTCATCAATCTTGAGAACAGTTGCCGCAAGGTAACTGAAACTTAGTATTAGTATTAGTCATACTGTATTAATACATAAAAAGTAAGTATAGGCTTTTATTCATTACGAACGGTTTAAAAGTTATAACGGAATACGAAGTGTTCTTTCAAAATACTAAGTGTTACATAACATAATTGCTAAAACACTTAAATTGACTCATAAATAATTAAAACGAGGTTTATTAAATTTTTGCAAACAGCGACAAATCATGAAAACGTCAAAAATTAGTTTAATTATGGGAATCCAAAGCGTTAATGTTGGACTTAACATATTTCATATACATACGACGAAATATGAAGATGCCTGGTACAGATGTCAGAAGAAATAAATGACACTACCTGCTATAAATAAAAGGCAGGCAAATGATGATTGGACTGTCATTATAGAAATGTCTGGCAAAAATCTAAATACAAAGATATTATTACGGAGGGACCTCTTGGTGGACGAGTACTTAAAATTTCCGTGGAAATTTCTTAAAGTTACTAATTAGTTCCATAGTTAGTTTGCTTCGTATATATTTTACACCAGGATATCCAGGCCATCAGGTTTAAAATGTGCATAAATATCCAACTTAAAATATATTTTATCCAAGTTGGCCCATTACAAGCACTTTTGACGGGCCCGATGGTGCATTTGGTAGTGTCCCTGTCTTGTACGCAAGGGACGTGATTCCGATCTTCGCCTAGGACAAATATTTACATCATGAAGATTTGTGTTTGTTCGGTGTCTGGATATTCAATATATGTACCTATTTAAGTATTATATTTTAGTTCTCCTTCGTCTGATATCCGTAACAAAAGTGCTGTATGTAATCAATGTACGAGTACGAGATATGTGAATTTATTGAGATATTCATTACTTCTTGCCTGATTTATAGAAAAGTTGCTACTGCAATACAAAAACCAACTGGCTCGATTAATACGAAATTCCAAAACGTAGGTCGAATTGTGTGGTCATTTCTGCAGCGACCAATTATGTGGTTCAGAAAACCATAATATACGGAGCTATACGGAGATCCCGACCTTTTTACAGCACAACACATACATACGTAAATAGTTTCTGTCCTTCGTGATGCGTGTAATTTGGTGTGTGTAATGTGGTTCCAAGTTTTGTGGTGGTAAATATTAATTTAGCACAATAACAAAAGATAACTCAACTGGCAGCTGTCCAGTTCCCCTGAATAATGTTGTTTCTCAGTGTACTGTGCAATTGCATAATATAGCACAGTTTTAGTCTTTGAAATGAGAAACGAGAAACTCGGAGAATGTAATTCATAGTCAATAGTCCTCATCGTCATCATATAATCCATTGGAAGTCCACAGTCCACTGCTAGACATAGCCTTCCCCATAGGGAATTTCGCCTAAAATCACCGCGCTAGGCAAAAGTGTTAGCAGTGTTAGCTGCTGCCCACCCCCGTCCTGCGCATTTGAGTGCGGATGGATATATCGCCAACCGTCCGTTCTGGTACCTTAGTCGCTACGATACTATTCTACTCTGCCGGTACCTCACAGCATATAATAAACTATTACAAATTAATAATTGCTAAATAGACCAACTTTGATATAGTATTGGAAAATGTTCCTAAATAATAATAAAAAAAAATGTACGGACGGATAGCCTTTGACATAAAATGCTAAATAATAAAAATAAAGACTTTATATAGAGGTTCATAAGTTCAAAATTTGACTGTTAAGTAATTACTTTAATAATAATTATGTATGTAACAAGCTCGTACAAAAATAAATTTAAAATATATTAAATAAGTTTGTAAGAACAAACTAAATATTAATAAAAATCATCAGCTTTCTGTCTGTCGATTGGTCTCACCCTAAATTAATCAGCCAACACAATACAGATTTAAGTTTAAGTTTTTAGCTGACTGGAATCGGGATTAGACCAGGTCAACAAACCAGCATACAGTCTGCGTGATAGTAAGCGTCACTGCTGCCTACAGACGCTTGTAAAATCACATCACAAGGATATCACTAGCGCTTTGCCAACCTTGTGACTTGAAGATATTATGCCACATTACCCATTAATTTCACTGCCTCTCTTACCCTTCAAACCAGAACACAGCAACGCAAACACTGCTATTTAGCGATAGAAATAGGTGAGAGTAAGGTACCAAAGCAGACGACCGTTGCAAGAGGTCTACTTCAGTAGTGTTACGGATATCAGATGAACACAATCTCAAGACTGTAACACATATAATAAACACCCATACACAGAACAAACACAAATATTCATGACGGTATACATAAGTCGATTCCCGTCATATTCACCAACTTTCAGCCATATCTATGATACATAAATAATACATCATGCCTGTGTCCCATCTTGGCAGGCGGAGAATACAGATCTCTATTTGGCAGGCTACGATCTTGGCATACTTCTCTTGCTTCCCTTACTCACATAAGTCCATTCATACACGCTCGTTAATTTTTGGTATTTCTGACCTGGCTCTTCTTTAATACCTCTTCTACCTGCTTCCTATACCAACTCTTCCATTCACTTCCGCTCTATATTTTTGTAGAGTCGTTCTATTTCCATCCATCCTTTCCACATGTCCAAACCATTCAAAATTCCTCTTTCTATTGTTGTCACAACATCATATTTATGATCCCACGTTTAAAACAAATAAGCCTAGTAAAAAAGTATACCAGCTGCTAGGCCATATTGTCAATAAAAAATCACGTCCTTATTTGAATTCCCAGTGTAAAGACAATAAATAGGCGAATGGAGTATTGACGTCGGCGGTCCATCGTTAATTGAAATTGTGTCTGTTGGCCGGCGGGGTATCCATTAGCCGCCCCCGACCCTGAATTGGTAATGAGAACTTGGAAATAGGAGGAACGCGACACATCAACACGTGTTATCGTATCTTCACTACTGCAACCGTTCCAGTATCCAGCTAACATAAAGGGTGATACTAAGAAAAGAGTATTTATTTAATTACCTGTTGCATACTCATTTAAAATTAGCTTTTAATTTACAGCCAGCATTTTTTAATACACGTAAGCTCTAATCATAATACTAGCCATTGACGACCTCTGCTGTACATAGGCTTCCTCGAGAAAGGGGAATATTGCCCATGATTGCCGCGCTGGGCAAGCGTATTGACGGGAATGCTGCTGCCCATCCCCACCTTGTGCATTTGAGCTGCTTTGTTTCGGATAGATATACCACCACCTCACGGTTCTGGTATTATTCTACTCTGCCGGTACCTCACGGCTTAAAGCGTAATCTGTCAATGGTTATATAAATATTCCTCCTTTATCGATTGCCTCATATTAAAAGTGTGAGACCTTCCAACATTGAAGAGATGACTGAACTGAACGCCGACTTTGAAGATAACAAGAAAAAAGAAATCAACCGATGGGCCTGATGGCGCAGATGGTAGTGATCCTGTCTTGTGCGCCAAGGGTCGTGGGTTCGATCCCTACCCGAGACAAATATTTATATGATGATATTTATGCTTGTTCTGTGTTAAATGTATGTATTTTAATAGTATATTTGTGATTCCTCTGTTGTCTGATGTCCGTAACACAAGTGCTTTATGCGACTTTTTACGGAATCAGGAATAACATGTTTTCAGAATTATTTTTAAATGTACAAAGGTCTACTAACATAATTGGTAGTGCAGATTTACAAGGGAAGGGCGCGGGTTCAGGTCCCGAAACCTGAGGCATACGAATATTTTTCTTTTGGAGTTCG
This sequence comes from Heortia vitessoides, assembly GCA_020976665.1. Taxonomy (NCBI): domain Eukaryota; kingdom Metazoa; phylum Arthropoda; class Insecta; order Lepidoptera; family Crambidae; genus Heortia; species Heortia vitessoides. The sequence goes on from JACJUM010003085.1 coordinate 18,920,117, forward strand.
CTTTAAAGATAAAGAGTTAAAATTGTAATGACAGAAAAACAATGACAGTTTTACATATAAGAATGTGGCTGGAAGCGCCTTCGCTGGATCTCTATCACTACGAGTGTTAGACTAGCTTTAAACTTAGACCCAAGATCCGTCTGATGACGGCAAATCTATCGTTAGGTATATCATATTGTTTTGATAATTTAAAACTGCTTATATAAAGCGTATACAAAATAGACTTATATTGTATTGAGTAAAACCTCACTCTCACCTATTTCTACCGCCAAATAACAGTGTTCGCATTGCTGTGTTCCAGTCTGATGGGTGTGAGAGGCAGTGAATTTACTGGGTAATGTCTTCTATATCTGTCTGTCTAATTGTCAGACTGTATGCTTGTCGAGCTGGTCTATTAAAAATAATAAAAATGCTGGATTCATTAATTGTCAATTAGAGCTTAATACAAATAGCGAAACTTTTACCAATCTGTTCAATGTTGATCTATCGAGACGAGTGTAACATATAATACGTTTGAAACAGAATCCATACAAAAAGTTATTGAACAAATTCTATGAAAACAATTCTAAAAGGAAAACAGCAATGTCACCGAATACCATTTCGATTGCCAAGGTCGTGAGCTCGAGCTTGAATTCCTAAAGAAACAAAGTCACGCGCGTGGTAATCCTTGGGCGACTTAAAGAGCACCACCGAGCAGTGTTTGTGTGGAAATTAACACTCACTTGTGTGTCGTTGGTGTGAAATCAACACGAGAATCAAAACGATCAATCAGAGGAAATAAAACTGACTTTGTAAAGGTTTAACATATCTAAATATGGAACGAAATCGGTCGAGGTCACGGTCGCGGAAGAGCCGAGCGCGGACCAACCCCGCGGACCAAGCACGCAGCGCAGTGGCGCGGGCAATGTCAAGTCCGGCGCTATTCTCGCGCGTACGGCGGCGCCGCGAGCGTACGCTGCCCCGGCGCGTCTACGATATTACAAGGCATCCTTATAATCAAAGATGCTTACCGTTTTAAAAAAACCTACAGCTGAGTTATTATAAATAAAATTAACGTCCGAGTGTCCGCCCAAATAGCCCCAATAAAGCCCGTACAGGACGCCCACACTAGACACGCCAGCCGGCGCAATAACGCGCTTATTTATACACACGCCGTGACGTATAGCGCGATTACGCCGCATGTCGTCATTGTAACTTGATTAATGGTCGATTATGTTCGCGCTGAAAACTTGGCATGCAAGGGGCGGCTAAATCGAGACATGATAGACATTATCACGAGACGTTACGCGAATGATATTTGTTTAGATTAGAAATAGACCGGTAATCCTAAATAAACAACAGTCTGCCGAGAGTAGAATCGCAATTTCATTCAGATTTTCACAGTGAGGAAAACATTTCAGAGTTCTGTTTACACACGAAAATAGTATTTGATTTGAAGGTATTGTGAAGATAATAAAACAAAATCAAGCAAATTATGTGTAAGTTTTGAAAGCGCCGGTGTCGTCGACCTGCGATTTCTGTTAGGTACTATTCGCGACAATAACCTGGCACCGCGCCAAGCGCCGGACGGCGTCGATACTCCGGCTGCACATGCACCGGCAGCGCACCACTCCGCACAAGACATCAAATCTTCATCATCCACCAATCTAATATCATCTCTAACATTCTAACTATACGGTTTATCAACAGCTAAACATGCAGGCGAGCTGAAATTGGTTTGACGGTAAATTAGCGAAAACACTCGGGACTATACGACTTTCCTTTGAAGTTTCACATGTCGGGGAAGTAATGTCGGATGTTGTAACACTACCGACGATATGCAATTTAAACTCTGCGAGCAAACGGCATGTCGGGACGAGCTGCCGCAATTGAGCTATCTGCCACCGCCAGACTGACGATATTACACCGGGAAAAAAGAAATGCGAGAGAAAACGTGTAGATAGCATTCCCTAAGGCATAGAGCGATACATCAAGCGAGACATCAATAAATCTTTGATTGGAGACGCTGCTGGGGCGACACTTATGAAACTTGCAGTCGTCGTGGAAAATTGAGACGTGACGCCGTGTGACGCGTAAGGTGTATTTGTGTTACGCCATGATATCATGGAAAACGCTGCCAAATATAAGATGCTATCGAAACATGACTTTGATTAATATAGCACCGCTAAATATATTTGGTCTGCGTCAGACATCATTTTAAATGAATTGATTTTACTACTCAGTTACAAAGTTGGTGTTACTTAGAATATTTCGACCATTTCGTTTTATGTGAATTTCTAATGAGTAATTATAAACACGCATGAACATATACAAGTAAGAAATAAGTAATTAAGTATACCTATTTGAATATATTTGTATAAAAAAAAATTTTTATCTCACATCTCTTAGATCGTTGACCTTTAAATTAGTTCTACACATGCACCCCAAGCAAATCAGAAGTATTTGTTTTCTCAGTAAATATTACAAGATTTACACTTCATCAAACTGATCAGACAGTCAGAAGCTTCATCTAAAATCTAAGACAGGATTGGTGAGACGAAAGTAGTGAAGAAGTTAAATTAAATGGAAAAAATGCCCCGCCGTCGTGGAAAAGGCTGGCGCGTAATGAACACCCACAGCTCCCTAATCAGCCAAATTTGCTCGGGTCAAGGTGGGTGCCGTTGCCAAGTGTGCCGGCTGCGGCGCCGGCTTGCGCCCTGTCGCAGGTTAGGTAATTTCAAACGCTAACACATTTGGCAACGGCGCTGCCTTATATTTTAGAAGCAAAGAAATAACTGTCACGTGCTCGCACAAAGGCCGTGTTACTAGAAGAATTAATAATGAGCACAATATCAGGTATTGCAACTTTAAGATACAGCATTTTTTTTTCTTTTTACTTATTTAGATTTTAGTTACGCTGTATTATGATATACCGACATCTGTCGGTACAGGTACTCAAATTGCCTCTTACGACATCTGTTACAGTGGGGGGTACTAATTCTAATATCGAAAAAGAATAGTTTGAGTTGAGTACAATAAAAAAACTACACGCAAATAAACACTCAGTTGTGTGAACAAAAATACCAGAAGCAAAAGTCGAGAGAGCATTTTACTTTATTTGCATACAAGAAGTAATCAAACGCATGCAGATGGAATTGAGTCCAATGGAATAAGACAAACAAATGGTCGCATCCTCTCGTCGTCAAGCGCTTACGGCAAAAATATCAATTGGTGCTTATTATTGGAGTATTAAAGGTGACAATTGCTTGAGTTTTACACTCAATGTGTACAATACAGCAAGAAATGCGAGAATCGAAATATCTGATGCATCGTTTTGCTTCGTTCTAGCGGACACTGTGATGTATGTCGGACCAATCTTTCCTTTGCTCGAATGTCTAGGAAAATGCGCTTGTTGCTCTTAGAAAACATAGCGATCTTTTGTATTCTAAAGGGATAAAGAACATTTATTTACATCGTCAATCTCAGTATTGCTAATTGTTCCTAAATTAGGTGAATAAAAATAACTGTATCATCTATGTTAATCTAATAAAGACAAAATATTTGTACTACCGTGAGGTACCAGCAGAGTGGAATAGCATTTCCTTGTGCACCAGGTGTCGTAAGAAACGACTAAGGTATCATAACCGACAGATGGTGGTATATCCATCAGAGACAGTGTAGCTCAAATACACAGGTTGGGGGTGGGCAGCAGCACCCAACGCAGCAATTATGGGCTAAAAATCTTTCTTTTCTGGGGGAGGCCTATGTCCAGCATTAGACTTCCAATGGCTGTAATGATGAGGATGATGATATTTTTATATTTTTGTAACGAATCAACTTATAAACTACTGAACCCATTTCGGGAATTAATTCACTAACAAAAAGCTACACTCTTTTGGAGTAATATAGATTACATTTTAAAATTATAGAAGCCGAAATAGGTAAAAGGGATTTGAGTTTTTGTCTTTTTGAAGAAAATCTCTGTAGCTACTATCTTATTAGCGTTACAATATCAGCTAGCTGTGAGGTATAGGCAGAGTAGAATAGTACCTCCCACTGTACCAGGTGTCGTAGGAGGCAACTAAGGTAGCAGAACTATCAGATGGCTGTATATTCGAAACAGTGCAGCTCAAATGCACAGGGCGGGGATGGACATGGCGGGGATGGGGATGGACTTTCTTGGTGAGGCCTATTGTCCAGCATTGGACTTCCAATGACTGGTATGATAATGATGATTATCGGCGAGTAATATAAGTTACATTTCATCAACAAATTCTATCATAGAAGGGAATTAGTCGGGTGTGTGCGCCGCGGTGCGTCGATATATATTTATTCGGTGCAACATTCGCTTGACTCATTTATGATTCAATCCCCTGAATACACACTACAATCGCCCCTTTATTTGCTCCATTTTGCAGATGACGGTGCTCCTAATGGTTCACATACCAAACAGATAGATACCCGGCGTTTATATTCGCAACACTAAGGACCTGACTGACGTGTTGAAAAGTCTGCGCCAAAATACACTCGAGTGAAATGTTTCGTAAACGAACGATGAAAAGGGTTCGCTTGTTTTAAATGTGTCAATTGACTTATCTTCTGTTTGACGTTTGTATCAATTAGTAGGTAGTAATGGCGGTATATCTAAAATAGTATAGTTCAAATGCACTGCGAGGGGATGGGTAGCAGCATCCCCGTCGCGGCAATTATGGGAAATATCCCTTTCTTGGGCAGGCCTATGTCCAACAGCGGACTTTTAATGGCTGATATGAAGATGATGGTTTAGTAATTATTCAGCCCTGTATACTTCCCATTGTGCCAGTTACCATTAAGATTATCCTGTCAGTCGTAGGCCGTCCACTGTCAGGGACGCCGCTACTAAACACTGATGCATTTTAGCTACTCAGTACTGAATAACGCCACCTGACCGGTACCGCAGTCGCTTCTAATGACACCCGATACAGGGGGAGGTACTATCCACACCGTTGCACGACTGTAGTAAATAATATAAGATAATGGATACCTGAGATAAGAAATTGAAATAATTTAGATAATTAGACAGATTAGCGAAATGATAAATAAAGATTGATGATTAGAACTCAAAAACACACATACTTTAAGTACAGCGATTAAATTTCTGTAAGAATTCTCATAAATAATATTTGATAGCGATACCATTGAAACACATACAATACATATATGTAAATTTACAGCCTATGTGCCACTTTTGATACTGGTAACGACTCTGCTCTCTATTTATACGGCTTATCTCAAATTTATTGTGTATTGTATTACTTCGAATTACGTTGCATGAGTACTTTGTTTCGTAATAAGGAAATGCAATTTTGATTACAGATTGGTCGTGGGGTACTGGCAGAGTAAAATAGTCCCCCCCCCCCCTACTGTACCAAGTATCGGTAATAGGCCACGGAGGTAACAGAACCGACAGATGGCAGTATATCCATCGGAACCAGTGTAGCTCAAATGTACTGGCCAGGGATATGTAGCAGCATCCCCGTTGCGAAAGCTACTCTCTGCGATTGCCAACACCAACCGACCAGCGCGGCTATTATGTGCAAAATCCATAACATGATAAATATTATCGAAATCGTCTCACCGATTTAAGACGCAAAAGATTACAATAGATTACATATTAAAAGTAAATTGAAAAATCTACAAAGTAGGAACTTTAATAATTTCTAAAAAAAAATCGCATTTTAGTGTCTGATGTTATAAAGACTAATCAGACAATGGAGATTTTCCAATGTACTCTTACGTATAAGACAAGGTAGAGATCCACGTAAATTTCTTTTTGTTTGAGATAGATTACAAATCCCATATCGAATCAATAAGTGCAAATGTAATGAAGATTTTCACCGGTTTTAACCAGTGCCAAATGAATCCAAGATATAGTTATATTATAATGAACGATTGATTGTATCAAGAGTGTGATCGCACAAGTCCGTCGAATCCGTGCTCCGAAATGCGCAGTACGGCCATTGTAATGTAAACAGACGGGCGCACCAAACAATCCGGACGTGACATTGACGAGATATTATCTCCGTTGCTTCACATGTATATTTTGTATACGAATAGCGACCGTGTGCGGCCTCCTATTACACTATTATTATATATTTACGTGTATATATGTATTTATAATATTTAGTACAGGTATATTGACAGATTACTGTCATACATACTAATATTCATAATTAAATATAATATTAACTAGACGGTACTGTGTTTCACTAGACAAAACGTATATAATGATAAAGAAAACAAGAAAAAAAAATTATACATTATTTGTGTGCTCTTTGGTCGATTATGATATTTTTTATGAGGACCACACGGCCGCCAGACTTTTTAAAATATTCCCCTATTAAAAGTAAAGAATGTAATATTAACAACGTCTAGGTAATTGGGTTGTAGAAGGAAGTATTGTTTATATACACTTTAAACGCGAAGGTATTGGGTCATTGGATTGTATACTGTGTGTAAATGTTAATAGAGTGGAGAAGATCTGGGGACTCGTTAGAAGACTGAATTATTTTATGCAAGCACAATAAGCTACACCGCTTGCGACGGACATACAATGAGATCATTTTAAACTTGGTAAACCTATAACCTATCTGTAGGTATATAGTATATTTATATATTCAGGTAGTATTATAATTTATAAAATCGACACGTTATCGAAGATAAATGCACTGATGAGTATTTACCGGAATACCTTGCTTCGATTACGTTACAGCAACCGTCATCAGGCACTTTTGAAAAAGGTTGCCATAAGGAAACCGAAGCGTCAAAAATAAATTGAACGCAGAATAATATTAAATCTGAAAATGGTAGTGTTACTAGAACTAAAATAATTTATCTTGGTTTAATTTCATATTTTGACTTCACTCCAAGATACTTGTAAAAGAAACAAACATACTAACAACATAAAATATAGAAATGTGACAAATGTAAAAATTATTGTGAAAATAATGTTTTTATTTTTTAGATTTGCTCGCCGTTGCATAAGTTTATTTAGATTTAGTGCATGCTTTAGCTCAGTAAATTATATGTATGTTATGAGTTAAATACATTTCTTTAAACTCAAGCTTAAAGCACTCGTATTTCGGATATCAAATAAAATATAACACTTAACTTATTTAACAACAAGATGCAAAAAAACAAATGTTCATCACATAAATATTTGTCCAAAATGGAGATCAAACTCACGACCTTAGGTGCACAAGATACCCGATGCACTACCGGGCCCGTCAAATGTTGAGTTTATCCTTCAATACTTGCGTTTATTAAAAATTCACATGATTTAGACATCATACAAAGGTCGTCTGCGTTAGCAACTCCATCTCTCACCTATTTCTACTGTCAATAGAAATGTTCGCATTGCTGTGTTCCGGTGAGAAGGGCAGTGAAATTACTGGGTTTTGTGACAAAATACCCTCAAGTCAGGTTGGCAACACGTTAGTATATCCTTATGCTTGTGATACAACGAGCGTCGATAGGCTGCAGTGCCGTTACTATCACGCGAACTGTATGCTTGTGTGTCGACTTGGTCTAGTAACAAAAAAAAATGAGAACCAGAGCCCAGAGCCTGCATTATTCCCATAAATCCCCGTGTGTGTGTCTAGTATCAGTGAGATCATTACTAAAACGGATTCTTCTTTTTTAACATTTTTCTCTCATCAATATCGACGTTAATATGTACATAATATTGAAAAACATGAGGAAACTCAATATATAGACCTCCTCGCCTGAACTAAACTTGTCTGAAAAATCTAATACTTATTGGTAATTTGATCTCGTATAATTGGACATTAGTCAACCGTCGGACCGAAACTAATTTTGTTATTTATTTTGCTCAAACCTGATGACCTTTCCCAAAGAAATCTAATATGGAAGCTTCTCCTACAATGTGAAATCAATCGATTGTATTAATATACCATATCGTATTTCTGTTAGTATTTTTATTAGGATCCTTGATTTTAACACAATAATATAGAATGTCGATTCCAAAGATACATTTACATATAACACGAAACCAAAGACAATCTAAACGCAGAATGTAGCACAGTAATAAATTAAATCTAGATAATTATACTAATCACGACATAATTGCGTATTAACCTCAATATGATACGTGTGGGTCAACCAATAAAATTCCTTTGTTATGCCGGCTCGCAATATCATTATAGATAGAATAAATCTGTTACAGTACCAGATAATGTTTGAGCTCAGAATTGAACACCAAGAGTCATTCGTCGCTGTTTGGTTCCTCAATTAGTACATCGGTGAACATTTCGGCCGAAAACACCCATTAATTACATAAGTCAGAGTGAAACGTATATAACATTCTTTAGCTATTTACACAATGACAAATTCAAAGATTCTTATAAGTAAAATTAAAATCATGCCATATTTGAATTTTGAATTTGGAACGGCATACATTGGTTGTAAATCTGACTAGCGAAACAAATAACGCTCCGATTCTTGAAGTAGGTCCTGTTTAACGTGGTACCGTGGTGAAGTTGACTGACCAAATACTGACATGACTGGAGATGTATATAATATCATCATATCAGCCATTGAAAGTCTACTGTTGAGCACAGGTCCCCCCAGAAAAGGGGAATTTTTACCCATAACTTCCGCGCTGGGCAGGCGTTTTGGCAATCGCAGAGCGCAACCTCGCGACGATGAAGCTGCTCCCCATCCCTGTAGTATTAAAGCTGCACTGCATTGGATGGGTATACCACCATCTATCGGCTTCGGTACCTTAATCAGCTCTTATCTATCTATCTGGTACAGAGGGAGGTACTACTCCGGCGGTACCACACGGCTATATAATATAACAGGAGATAAGTTGCAAGTCAAACCTCACATGAAGTATGTACTGCTGCCACTTCTGGACAGGTGCTCTAAAGTACCAGCTTGAACCTTTTGATTCGGTTCAGAAACGGTATTGTACCCTTGAGTCTAAGTAGAGACTTCGCTTCCTTATGTGTGTTATACTGCTTGCACAATGGTCTTTGGTCCGAGGGATCATTTGACATGATGTCAACTACTACTTTTTATTATCGCGTCGCTCGGACAGGACGTTCACCGAGACACTTTAGAAACAAAATGGTCGCGCACCCAATCGTTTCAGCGACAATTCTCTCCCACGTGCGCTAAGGTTGTGGACGGAGCTGCCTGCGGAGGTTTCCCCAAAGGACTAAAGTATGAACTTCTATGTTATACTAATTTGCTCGATTATATAACTTGCAAATTAAATACAACTTGAAATTGAATAGCTTGCTGCTGATATACTGTACTTTAGTGTAAAAAACAACTAAAGTACAGGGTTTAGTCGACCGGGTTTATGACGGGCCGATGGCGCAGATGGTAGTGATTTTGTGCGCTAATGATCGTGGGTTCGATACCCACCTAGATTAAATATTTTTTATAATAATATTTGCGTTTGTTCTGTGTCTGTTAAATATATGTATTTAAGTAGTATATTTGTGATTTTTCTATTGTCTGGCGTCCGTAGCACAAATGCGTTAAGCGACTTACCACAGGGTCAGGTCATTGTATGAGATGTTATGGGAATTTATTATATTATATTATTAATATTTAAGTATACCATAATTTTTTTTTATAGAGATTTTGATTTTAATGTACCTGATCTGTAAGTCGTTGTTCTGCCTTAACTATGTGTTTGTGTGTTTTTATATTAAGTTAGAATGAGTAAATTTACATAAATAAAATAAGAAAACCACCATTGTCTTAATTATTCTTGAATTTATTTATAACAAACAAATCAAAATTCGGTCCAGTCGTACACGCATGATGCCGTGACCAAAGAAAATAAAGCTTAATTTTTATTTAATATATTTTTAACTTTTAGTCTAATAAGGGCAAATTTCCAAAAAAAAATCTTGGGTAGGCTTATGTCCAGCAGTGGACCCCCAAGGGCTGATATGATGATGATACAAAGTTTGGGAACCGCTGCCGTAGAGCGATATATTTTGAGTATTCATTATTAAAACAGCACATAAGTCGTTGTAAGTTATGAGACGTATTAGGTCCTATACCTATAGTCTTATAACTTACAACGTTCCTACATAGATCAAATCAAACCGAGCAAGAACCGCAAATACGTGCATCGCAAAAAGAATTTTTTAGAGATTTATTTCATAAATAATTAACATAGAATCGAATATACTTTCCTATGAGATACATATCTCACAACTACACAGCAAGATGTTCACTATTGAAACTATCTATATTGCATGTTGAGAAATGTAATAACAATATACGCTTCCGACTTGACGACTAATAAATAACTCACGCATTGAGTGTTTGTTTGTTGTAGTCACCAGAGTCATCATCATCATTATATCAACCATTGGAAGTCCACTGTTGGAGATAGGCCTCTCCAAGAAAGGCACAAAATTGCCCATAATTGCCGCGCTGCTTCTCATCCCCACTCACATGAATTTGAGCAACACTTTTTGAATGGATATACCGTCGTCTGTCGGTTCTCGACCTTAAGCGCGTCTTACGACAACTGGTACAGGGAGAGGTACTATTCTATTTTGCCGGTACAACTCGGCCTTGAGACTAAAACCCTTGACAAAAAAAAACTAGAAGCAGTGGACGCTCTTAAATTTACTTCTACGCACCGCCACCACGCTCGCACCGCTGTCCTTTGGCACAAAGTGGTATCGCTTTCGCGTTATGACAGTGGTTGTGTATTAGATTTTAATGGGCACGTGTACAGTGATGTATGTCGCCTAGCCTCCACTGGAGGATGGCCAAGCTGTGACGTGCGCGTCTGTTTGCTATTCGCTTACGGGTAAATGTTTACCGTCGGTTACGCGTTATTTTGTACGTTTTGCATAGATCGTGGTCACTTGTACGTTCCCCGCGGAATAACATTACATGTTTGATGTTGAAAAACATGTTGGTCCAATGTGTGTGTGTTCAAACATTTGATATTATCAATCGGTCCAGTCGAGGCGACTAAGGTATTGGCACCGATAGATATCGCTATATCGACATGAAACAGATTTTTACTTTTTATTAGACTAGGTTGACAACCATGCATACAGTTGGTGTGATAGCGTCACTGCAGCCTATAGACGCTCGGCATATCACAAGGATACCATCAACGCGTTGGCAACTTTGTGACTTGAGGATATTATGACACAATTACCCAATAAATTCACTGCCACTCTCCCCCTTCCGGAACACCGCAATGCGAACACTGCTGTTTGACGGTAGAAATAAATAAGAGTGAGGTACCAATGCAGACGACCTATTGTATGAGGTCTACCTCATGTGTCAATAAACAGTGCAGCTGTCAAACCTGTTTTTATCTATCTAGAAGGGCCTAGTAATGAACTGCAATAAACTTTGTTTTGTGATCTCTTTTACTGTCTATCCCACCATTAAGTCATTGACCACGATACAAAAAGATTAAAGTCAAATGGTCGCCATTACATAATTAGCACTATACGAGTGAACGAAAGTGAGACATATAAAATAAACATAAGAATAATCTTGATAATCTTTATAAAAGGAAACACTCAGAATCGCGTGTCTGATACCATTGAGAGATAAAAGTGATAATTCATGAGAAAACTTGCACTTAGGAACTACAATCTAGGTAGCCTAATAACGTAAATCAAGTCTAGAAATAGAAAGGGAACATTCTAGATATAATTAAAGTGGCTACTGTAAATAATTCGATGAATGTTGCCCGGACACGCACTGTCGGCCAGTTCCATTATGTCGTCTGTTTCGCTTGTTTAATGGTCTCCTAATATTCAACGTGATCATTGTAGACTAAATCAATCCCACGTGAAATCAAAACCATTTGTACAAGTCACATTAACGACGAGATTAATATTTATACGCACCATGCGTGAGTCCACTTCCGTGTTGCAAGATAACCCATCATTGCCGTATAAGCAGGCAGTTACCTTGTAGGCCAATTTAGAAAATTAATAAAAAATTTTAGATGGGTCCAAACTGCGGGGGATGTGCCAATTAATCACGGCCATCGGACTCACTGCGGGACTCGAGTTTAACATCATTTTATCATACCAGCCATTGGTATTGATCTATGTCCAGCATTAGACGCTGGACATACGAGTAGATCTCTCCAAGAATGGGGGAAGCACAACGCAGCTTTCACGACGGGGATGCTGCTGCCCATTCCGCCCTGTTTTGAATGGATATACCGCCATCTATCGGTTTTGGCACTTTAGTCGCCTTTTACGACACGGTATAAGTAGAGGTACTATTCTATTCTGCCGGTACCTCACGGCTAGAGTTTAACAACTAGTGAGGAATTGAGTCGTATTGTCTCGGCAAATATATGACAGCAATGTGTATTATATGAGATGGGACGTAAAGTAGAGCGAACTATATCAAGTGACCAAGTAAATACGGGACGGCCATTAATATCCGTAATGGGAATATTACTTTGTATAGGGTATTGTTATCTATTTTTAGGAACACTACCGACAATAGAGAGAAAAAACTAATATAATTTAAAGGTTTTTAACTGCTTGTCTACAAACTCGATGAAGGTCAGAAAATATTGACCACTTAGGCAGCGTTCCAAATATACCTATACATAGTACCTATTTATTTATCGTTCGTACTTGTTCATTAATGGTCGTCATATAATAAAAAGACTATGATAGCATATATAGTCATCATTTGAAGTAATAAAAAGTGCCGTGGGGTACCCTGCAGAGTATAAAAGTACCTTCCCCCATCAGGTGTCGTAAAAGACGACTAAGGCACCAAAACCGACACATGCGGTATACCCATCCGTAAGTCTTTCTCAAATGTACAGGGCAGGGATGGGCAGCAGCATCCCTATCGCGTAAGCTGCGCTCTGCGATTGCCAAGGCACTTGCCTAGCGTGATAATTATTGGAAAATTTCCCCTTTTCTTGCCTTTATTCAGCAGAGGCAGCAAATTCAATGTTCCGTCAATAAAATATCATTGAATATAAAAATAGAAGTGGAATTGTCCATAAAAGCCTTAAGTTTTCTATAAGCAATAAAGGACAAATAAGATATATTGATAACAAAGTCAATGGCAGTCACGGTGTGATGAGTTTCGACAATATAGAGGACGAAAACCAAACAAACTGACAAAGAAAATGGGAATACTAGGGATTCATCGAGCCATGAATGGCATTATACGTTTCATGTGTGGGCAAACTCGCTTAAATATCGTTTAGACTTGCCAATAAATCAAAAAATACTCTAGATAATAACACTTATTTCCCATTCTCAATATTGAGCACGGTTTCCGCAAGGTAACCGGAACGTCAAACTAAAAATGTAAACGTTAAATAAACCGCGTTTTCATGCCGTTAAAATAGCAATGAAGGCGTAGATTTTAAAAGATTAATTTATTTCGTCTACATTTTTAACTCACCCTCACCTATTTCTGCCGCCAAACAGCAGTGTTTGCATTGCTGTCTTCCAGTCTAAAGGGTGAGAGAGGCACTGAAACTACTGGGTATAATAAATTCCCACAAATTCTCACAAACTCTCATACATTGAAATTCTCCATGATAATTGGCTTAAAGCACTTATATTACGGACATCAGACAACAGAGGAATCACAAATATATGTCTGTATGCTTGTTTGTCAACCTGGTCTAATAATATATATATGGTACTATAATTTTTCATTGTCTTATGTTTCAACATTTTTCTGACACGAACTCACGACTAAAAACAGAAATAATATCCAAAAATAAAAGAATTATGTTCAGTATGTAGTACTTTAAGTATATAGTGAGGATAGATATAAAACAACTGACTGAGAAACGTGTAGACATTTGCAAAGCCGCCGATAGATCAAGCTGCGTCCACCCAGCCCCACTGCGCCAGTACTTAGTGGGCAGATAAAATCAAAGATAGTTCAGCGGAGCAGTCAGTGCGACTCACGTGAAAGCGGTGCGGTGCTTTCGCCTGGCCTGATCGTAAATCATGCATAATAGCCCATCGCTTATGATACGAGCGGCTTGAGTACCAACGCAGCAAGTTCTTCAGACACGCTGGCTTTATTCAAGATTTTCTCCTATCAGACAGTGCTTGCGGAATTTCTAGTATGCCTATAGGTAAAACACGTTTTAACGCAGTTCCAACCTCGGTTTTAAAGTTAAAATTGTCGAAAAAATGTATTGTCAAATAAGTTGAGTTAAGTGAGTTTTCTTAATACTATTATTTTATTAAATTTGTTTCGCCTAAAGTAATATGCTACTTGGTACTAATTCCGTAATATAATCGATGCCCTTTCAAAACTTAATTGACTATAAAAGTTGTGACACCAAACGACAAACGGAAATAGGATTTTTAGTCACGAACACCTTTTTGTAGATTCGAAGGAAGCGCATGCAAGGTTTTGAGCAATTAAGCCATTTATTATATTCGCTGGATGATAATTGCTCTTAATAGACCGTAACGTCGTTGGCAATGTGGAAACTTGAGGCGAAACTGCTAGCCGGGATAACATAAACACTAACTGTAGGAAACCTGAGACTTTAATGGCATCGATTTTCCTGAATCAATCCACTTAAGGCGGAGTTTTAAAGGTAAAACTACCAATGGTACGTCTCACTACACAGTTAATAGCCAGCACGGCTGCTTTATACAACATATTAAACAAAATCAATTTTGTCTGCAAAGTGCGTGCCATTCAAGAAATTAACGGTTACACTTCTTGGAGCATATCAAGTTTGATGGACGAGAATTCCCTGGGCGTTGTGACGTTAAACAAAAACAGGGTGAGCTAAATAAAACCGTTTAATTAACATAACTCTGTCTTCTTGTAAGTAAACAACCACGTGAGGCTGGGGTACAGTTCAAGATTATCCTTTATGAGGTGTAAACCCTTCTGGGACGATTAGGTCTTATGTGATAGCAATTATTAATGGAAATTGCAATGTAATAAGTAAATACAACCGTACAACCGTAGTAGAGGTGAAAAAAAAACATCCCTCTAAGGTATCTGAGCGTCTAAGGTACCGGAACAGACAGATGGCGGTACATTCATCAGAAACACCGTAACTTAAAGGCAATGACGGGCCCGGTGGCGATCTGGCATCTCATACATTGACCTGACTCCATGGTAAGTCGCTTAAACACTTATGTTACGGACATCAGACAACAGATGAATCACAAATACACTACTTAAATACATATATTTAACATCCAGACATAGAACAAGTATATATATCATCATATAAATATTTGTCTAGTGTAGGGATCGAACCCACGATCTTTGACATACAAGATACGATCACTACCATCTGTGTCATCAATCTCGTTAAATATCCTGCCCATTTCCACTTCAGACGCTGTTCGTGTTTCAGTGTGTCTATTTAATTGGTTCTCTATCTGATGCTTTGGCTGTTCTGTTGGTCCATAACTTGATGCCAAGGATGTTTCTCTCCATATACTTGTATACATACTCGTAAATTCATAAAGTTATCTTTAGAATATGTAAATAAGCTGACTAATTAGCCGGACCTATGAACACGGGCGCCATTCAGTAGCGTGGTTAGCGAAACGCTAAATAAATTATTTGTTACCAATTATGACAGCTGCTAACGTTTCACACTCGGCAAAAGTGATTCTGAAATGTAGTAATTCTAATAATTTGGAAACATAATTCCTCTATGTTATGGAAACCAAAGCTAATGAAGCAACGCACGAAGTCTCTTTGATCGAATCAGAATTCAGTGGATCCTTAGAAATACCAAATAGATTAACTGACATAGAGATCAGCGAGACGCAGAGCACGTAGATTAGCTGATGATCATTCAGGAATGGAGACAACACACACGCAGGCGCAGTGAACGTCAACCTCCTATTGGAAATTTTGTACAGGTTCATTTCAAGAAGTGATATGATTGTTATGAAAGTCACCAATACCCAAAAAATTCAAGTCAGAATTAGATGAAGCGCGAATAATTTTAAAAACGAGCTATTTTGTATATGAATTTAACTTTATCATCATCATCATCACCATACCAGCTATTGGAAGTCCACTGCCAGCACAGTCGAGCCATAATTGCCGCGTTGGGCAAGCGTGTTGGCAACGCAGAGCGAAGCTATCACGCTGTGCGTTTGAGCTACACTATTTCGGATGTATATATCGCTATCTGTCTGTTCTGGTACCTTAGTCGCCTTTTACGACACCTGGTGCAGTCGGAGGTACTATTCTTTTCTGCCAGTACCTCACGGTTTAACATTATATGACGTTATAAATGCATACATTTTATACATGAGAGTACACTCATATTAATATATTCATTACGAACACTGTTTGATTTCGACTGTTAGAGGAATCTTATTTATAGATAATCGCAATAGATAAACGCCGTTATATACATAGGAACACATTCGCCCTCCAATTGACTTATATTCTTGTCGCCAACTGCAATCAAGTGAACGGCTACAAAGCGGCGGAAATTTGAAACTGGCACGGCTTGATAAAAGCTCCCGACCACAATGGCTATGTTCCATGATGACGCCGTACCTGCAACGCTGCGATAAAAATACAAACCGCAATCACCAATGTCCCATAATGTCACATTTAATCATTTTACGCCACAGTAAATATATTATAATTGCCGTGGAGTACCGGCCGAGTAGAATAATACCTCCCCCTGTACCAAATGTCGTAAAAAGCGACTAAGGTACCAGAACCGGCAGATGGCGGTTTATATGCTGGTTTCCAACACGTTTGCCCAGATAGTATTAGATATATAGTTACATATTTATGATTTTGTAGTATATTTATGATTTTGCTATTGTCTGATGTCTGTTACACAAGTACTTTAAGCGACTTATGATGGAATCAGATCAATGTATGAGATGTTGTGGGAATTTATTTTACACGTATTTGTAAAATGTTTGCCTTGCATTTGAGTAAAATATTGATAACTTACTTTGACGATTTAAAAGTGCTTTGTAATTAGTTGACTTTGACATTGAAAATACTTGTATTTTACTAGACATTAATCTTAAACAAGAATAATTATGAAGTTTTTTTCATGATGCATAGCTGTATACATAACAGCAGATAAACCTGTACAAATATAAATCATGTCAATTGCGAAATCTGAACTAATTTGTAAAGGTCGATCTGTTGCTGTGTGTACCAGAATGCAATTCGTTTCGTCCGTTTCATATTACTCGTCGTTACGTAGTTTCATTGACTACATATATCAACGGATATACAAAACTCATCCTAATTGGTCTCGTTGAATCAACAATTACTATGCACGTATTATCCATCGTAACGCTAGACATTTTTTAGTAATCAAAGAAAATTACCCTCACATATGAAGATCAGACCGGTTACTCCATAGTCTTTTATCTCATCTTGATACCTTTGTATACCGGACAGTTTGACAGAATTAAAAAGTGATAGAGCAACATACGATTTTTATACGAACGCCTGTGAATAAGCAGGTGGTTGTCGGATCCGTTGATGATGCTGTAAAATGCGATATCACCGGGATCGATAATGGATACGACTCCAACGCTCACCTGTAACAAAAAAACGGGAAAGTTAAAATTTGTTCACTTACTAGCGTTCCCAGTTAGTTTAGAATTGCGTCGGGAACTTTACTTTTACGGGATCAACAATCTTATCCTATTGTGTCATTCCCTGGGATTCTCACAGAATGCCCCATTTCGTCTAAAAGCGCAACAAACTGACGATGTGTCAGTGCATTCCTTACTAAATCTAATTTAGTTTTAAAATAAAACTGTAACATACATATTAACACTACAAATGAGCACAAAATAGTAATGTACACCATTCGACTCCATAAAATCAATAATACATTTAAGGATACAGGACAGGTGACTCTTATGATCCTGTGGGGTCATCAGGGTCATCAGTTTTATGAATATTTAGTACTTCATATGTCTGAATTTTTTATTTTTATTTATTACCTTCGATTATTATACGACGACGAAAGTGCTAGTAATGCGCCTACTTGAATAAAGAATGTATTTTTGATTTGGAAATTCAAGCTTAGTGGTAGTTGGTACTTCATACCAATAAAAATCAGCAAAAATATTTTTAGTACAGGCAACACAACAGATGCGTGTATTGTCCCTTCATTAGTGCCGAGGGCTCCGACGAGATGCATCGAGTGCGATATAAACACGAGGATGACGTATCGATCCATCGATACGATACTCGCGCCGGCAACGTCGCTCACCCGATCCGATTGGCGACCGCGACCGCAGATAACAATAGATGCACTTGTCTATTGTTTCTCGCCCACAAACACATCTATTGAGAACCGCGACATGTGGACATTTTACATAAGGTAGACCTTACACGAAAGGTCGTCTGTATTCTTCCCTCACTCTCACCTATTTCTACCGCTAAATAGCAGTGTTCGTATTGCTGTGTTCCGGTCCGAAGAGTGAGAGAGGCAGTGAATTTACTGTAAATTAAAGTTCTGCGTGCGGTGCGGCATCCTGGACGAACATGTCTCCATAAAACGTTAGGACTATTTTAAAGGAACTTATAAACGCGCATAGACATAGGCCTCCTCACAAAGGAGGTAATTGCTGCCAATACCCGCGCTGTGCATTACAGCTACGATGTTTCAAATGGATATACCGCCATCTGTCGGTTCTGGTCTACCTTAGTCGCCTTTAACGACACATAGTATAGGGGGAGTTACTATTCTCTGCCGGTACCAAACAGCGATTTATATTATCATTGCATGTAGGTATTGAATTACAAATATACAATGTACCGCCACCCATATAGTACATGTCAAATCTATGTAGTTAAGTATTATTTAATTATTTTAAAATTAAAATAAAAACTTTTAATAGAAATTGATAGTGTATGTGATATGTACCTCACAGCACATGACTTTACACATAATTAATTAATTGTGCAAATGGTAATATAATTCAATGGATTTATTTGTGAATTTTGATATTTTAAACCCTTAAAATAAAGGATTTAGGTAATTGGACTTTACATTAAAACTACATTTAGTTTCTTTGTATTTCTAGAAGCAATTTGTTCTATTTAAAAAATCCTCGATAATATTTGTTATATCTATATACAAAAAATTAAAGCGCAAATATATATTTTATGTATTTTCCGCTCTGTTCATTTGAGCTACTTTGTTACGGATGGTTGTACGGCCACCTGTCTGTGGTATCTTAGTCGCCTCTTACGACTCTTGGTACAGGGGCCTCCCCCTGTACTATTCTACTCTGCCTGTACCCCACACGATGCCGGTAATTAGAATGCAGTGCAGAATAATCCAGTACATAATTTATTGAGCGGATAACCTTTGCAATGCGTTGTTGTTATATTTTGTTGTTTATTTATTTTTGCTGCTTCTTATCTTTATATAGGGTTACAGGTTAAGTCGACCTATTCCTGTTAAGAGCGTGAAGTCGAGTATCGTTTCTGACAATTTGTTTATAATAATAATATATATATACAGACAATTTGTTTATAATAATATGTTTATAATAATAATAAAAATAAACTAAATGTAACTGCTTGAGGTATTTAATTGGTTTTTATTTGAAAAAAAACCCGACTTTCAACTATCAGCTTAGCTATCATAAAATGTGTGAGTTATAATTACAATTATTAGTTTTTACTAGTAAAATAAGCTGTAGCTAAATAGCAATATGCTATATGACCTCCATAACCAGTACTGTACGTAATATAACGAAATAATTAGTTGTGTGCGATTACAATTGAAATTGAAACTAAATATTTCAAATATTTTTTTGATTCGTTGCCATAATATATTTTAGATATCCATTATCTAAAAAATTTTATGGCAACTATTTTGCATGTTTTTAAAATATCTACGTTTCCAAAAATGGTATTGAAGTTTATTTGGCACTGGTCTGATTTTTGTAGTAAAAAAATAGATTTTGTAATTACAAATAGCTCTGCCAAAAGAGACCTACAGAAAAGTTTTCAGTTAAGCATGAAATGGAATTCTTATGCAGTTCCATGAGCGGCGAAGCCTCGGCGGTTCGGCATCATATATTAGGCAAAATATGCGGATCGATATAGTTCGCAAGCTGGGACGGATAATACACCCATCAAAGAGGCGTTGCTTGGTCTCCTGATTTATAAGGCACATTCAGACGTTTATTGGTCCAATGAGACATTCCGATTTTTCAGCTTTTTCTTTAATAGCCTAGGTGGAAAAACAAGCATCATAAAGTCCGATAGTTAGCGTCACAGCAGCCTATAGATGCTCGTATATGTGACCAGCGCGTTGTCAACCTTGTGACTTAAAAGTATTATGTCACATTACCAAGTACATTTTACTGCCTTTCTCACCCTTTAAACCATACCAACTGCAATTTGGCGGTAGAGATATGTGAGGTCCGTACCTTTATATGAGGTCTTCCTCACATTAAAGTCAATTTTAAAATAGCAATGTTTTAAGTATAAGTACCTACATACGGCACTTTCCGTATCTCTTGGTCGTTTGAGGAACATTTCGTAACGGCTAGGCCGATTTTGACGAAACGGTCATTGGCGGATAGCTTACGTCACAAGGTGTAACTTAGGCTACCTCTATTATTTTTTATTCTGAATTTTATTTCCGCGAGACGACCCGCGGGTTGACACTAGCCTGTAATGTATTCAATCAATAATTGACAGTTTTATGTTTTTTAATCTAACAATTAAGTAAACTGATAACGTACCGTCCTGTCTTTTTTAACAATTTCAGCATTCCGATACATTTTATCCTCCGTCCCGAAAAATACGCTGACTCCGGCAACACTAGCGAAGCGGAGTGTCATACTTATTCAACGAGAATGCAAAGCATTTGTCGTCGTCAGCTGTGAGACAGTGTGCGATCCTCGTTCTGGATCTTTATTGGCTGCCCTTCGTAGTCAGTCAGGGTTGGGCAATTTTTCTCTTTTCATATATATATCTGTATATTAGTTTATTAATTGATAATGAATAAAATATATGTTAATGAAGGATTACAAATAACCTACTGAATCGATTTTATTTAAAAATAATAAAGAATATGTTTCGAAGAGAACGGTACGGTCGGCATAATTGATACACTTTTAAATGAATGCTCTGATAGTCTGTAGACATTCATATGCAAGTAAAAACTACAAGCAATTATGAACTTAATATCTGGGAAGTAAGGGTTAACTTCAGTTTAAAATGAGAATCCTTAATCTGTAACTGCTTGTATCCAAAGACCATCGACCATAAACAGGGACGGAAGGGATTCCGTTCCTGTTTACCCTCAGTTTAGTACCTATTCCGGATCGGGGTCCATAAACAGATCGTCCACACACTACCCCAATGATGATAATCTACCCACCAACTACATAATTCTAGCACCTCAATATCACGTAGCAACTGAGAACTAGTAATAAAACATGACTTTCATCATTATTACAATTTTGCATGTATCATTATTTTGATAGCCATAATTGCATAGGTTGCAGCAGGCGTGGTAATTTTCATGTCCTGCCCTGTTGCATTAGAGCTATGCTGTAAGGCGGGACAATTGCAAAGCGCAGCTGTCGCGACGAGGATGCTTCTACCCATCCCCGCCCTATCATCCCCCGTCATCTGTCGGTACTGGTACCTTAGTCACCTCTTACGACACCTACCTGCAGTATGAGGTATGTGATATGTACCTCACGGCACATGACTTCACACATAATTAATTAATTTTGCAAATGATAACAACTTCGAAAACAAAAATTGTGGTCGAAAAGCCAATGAGTCAATAAGGTAGCACTTGACTTTTGTCGCGTATTACTAACGCGTGAACACCACATTTTCTTCATAAAACTGCTTGTGTACGCAAGTGTTAACATTGTGACGTGACCAATACCTATTTGCTCAAAACTATGATTAATTTGATAATGACGAATGTATTTGTTAAGTGAAAATTATTACAGTTACAGGCTAAAAACACAAGACAGAAATCAGTGTAGTATATTAGCTGAAATAAGATCTCTACAAATATTAAGTTAGTGTCAAGCACGATATTATAAAACGAATTTATTAAATTTTTGTAAGACAGGAATGGCGGTTGGCAGAAATAAACCAACCATACGTGAAAAATATATACAATGGGATTCTTAAAATTACCGCGTGAAAATATAAATGATTCAAACTTAAGGTTTGTACTGACTGTATAGTATGAAAAAAAACTTTTTAGTCTAGCCACTAACAATTGATCTAGTTGCTACATCGACGGAACGCTCATTTGTAACTGTTCATAATATCTTTTTATATTATTAGACCAGGTCGCAAGTATTCCTACAGCCCGTGTGATTATTAGCGGTATGAAAGGTAAGAGTGAGGTACCAATGCAAACGACATTTTGTATGAGGTCTACCTAGTGTAAAATCGGGTTAATGGGCGGAGTTGAATAGTACCTCTATCTGTACTAGGTCTCGTAAGAGGCGACTAAGGTGCCGGATCTGACAGGCGGCGGTATATCCATCCGAAACAGTGCAGCTTAAATACTACAGAGTGAGGATGGGCAGCAGCATCCTGGTTGCGAAGTTGCACTCTGCGACTGTCACCACGACTGCCCAGCGCGGCAATTATGGACAAAAATCCCTGTACCTTGGGGAGGCCTGTGTCCAACAGTGGACTTTTTATGGATATGATGATGATGAACCGAAATGTCGATCATAACATGTACAAGTTAAATTCTTAATTTGATAGCATAAAGTAGTTATAAATTCTATATAACATTAGCTTTTCGCCCGGGATATTGTCTGCGAGTTTTTTGTCGCATCCTTGAGGAACCCTTGTTATTCCGAGAAGATTCCATATATAAAAATTATATATTCGAATATGAAGGTAGCTGTGTAGTAATAGCCATGAGGTACCGGCAAACTAGATCAGGTACTTCCCCCTGTACCAGGTACCGTAAGAGGTGACTGAGGTGCCGGAACCGACAGATGGCAATATACCAATCCGACTGATGAGCAGTAGCATCTCCGTCGTGCAAGCTACGCTCTGCGATTGCTCCTTTCTGGGGAGGCCTGTGTCCAACAGAGGGCTTCCAATGGCTAATATGATGATAACGTTGTAATAAGATGAAGATAGCTTATTCCAATGAAAGGGGCAGAAGCTTGTACGGGAATAAATAGGAATAGCGAATAAGGCGGTAGCTCGTCTATTAATACCGAGTTCTAAATTCTGGCAGACAAAGCAACTGTTATTAGAAAAATGCCTTTATTATTTCTTTGATCCTAGTGGAGTCGAAGGGACGCCCGTTTGCATTCCGCACACACCCGTTTTCCACACATCCATTGAGGTCGGACCGAGCGGAAAAAACAGACATGATCGATCCTCCACAATCGTCAAGTAATCGGCTTACCTCGCCCCTAATTCCAGCTCGGCGGGGTGGGGATTAAAATTTTTGCCCAGTTGCCTAGGGCCCGCGTATCAGTGTCAGGCACGTCTCGACTATTCGGGACGTTGTAGTTCCCGCTTCATGCCATGCACGCATTAGGGTAAAAAAACGTCACGCGTACAGATCCCAGAAGGAGGTTGTATACCCTTATATTTTTAGACTAGAAATATTGGTTGATGGTAATGTATGTTCCTCCGGGAAATAAGTCTGTCTAGCATTTTCTAGTATATAGAAGTTAGCCAAATATACACAAAAGTTGAAAGTTACATTGTTTTGAATTTTAGCAATAGCTTACGTTTAGGGTGGTATTCTTACATTAACACAGGCCACTTGCATTTTGATACAGGTAACATTAACACTAATAAATTTGTTTGTTTTAATACCATTTGCTTGTTAATTAAATTTGTAATATTTGTACTATATTTTCAAATTACACAAATAAACTAACAATCCTTTTAGTATTTTAAGAATTATAATAATGTTATTTAATGTTTCAAATATCATTGCTTATCCAGCTTGGCTTTAAAGTTATACATGGAAGTAAGAAAACACGTGAATTGTTAATTCTTAAGAGAATCATAGTCTTTTTATAAATAATCCATTTTATATTACAGAAAGTTACTATCAAAAAAACTCTCGATAAGCGAGCGCTCTGAGAGTTTACAGCGACCGCAAGAGTGACAAGACCACGTGCCAAACATAAAATGTAAAAGTGAACTAAACTGCGAAAAAAATTGTAAGCCCTTGGAAAAGAAGTTTAAGTACGACTAATTAAT
Organism: Heortia vitessoides; assembly: GCA_020976665.1. Taxonomy (NCBI): domain Eukaryota; kingdom Metazoa; phylum Arthropoda; class Insecta; order Lepidoptera; family Crambidae; genus Heortia; species Heortia vitessoides. Next base: position 18,944,336 of record JACJUM010003085.1, read on the forward strand.
GAGCAAAATAATGAGACTAATGAATGATAAAATATGAGACACAAAAAATACAAAGGTCGTTTGCATTTGTAGCTCACTCTCACTTATTTCTATCGCCAAATAGCATTGTCCGTATTGCTGTGTTTCGGTCTGAATCTGGTCTGGCATACAGATCCGAGGCAGCGTAGTTCACATGAGTGGGCATGGCAAGCTGTCACGTGACAACAAGGCTCTCTCTACTATCTACTCCCTGCCCAAAAAACGCCCTCTCCCTGCCCAAAGTTTGGGCATTAAAACTAACATAGCATGGTAGAAATGTTACCTATTTACTCTACTTTATTAAATGACTAGCAGCCTACCCCGACTTCGCACAGGTGCAATGAGGATACAAATGGTAATTGTGGTTTTTGTATGCCTTTTTAAGATGTTCAATACTGTAGTACATCACTTTGATTTATCTCCTCGGGTTTAGTAGCCAGTGTTTGTAATGTAATCGTAAAAAATGTGCTTATTTGCGACATCACATTGGAATGTTAGAAACACTAAAATTGTTAGTGTTACTAACATTTCTCTTAAATCATCCTATCTATAAAACAAACCGCATCAAAATCTGTTGCCTAGCTTTAAAGATCTAAGCATACATAAATACATAGATAGATAGGACAGATAGACAGCGGGAAGGGTTTTGTTTAATACTATGTAGTGATTTTCCAAAAAAAAAGATAACACAAGTCAACACGAATTTTGAGTCTGAGTTCTGTACCTCTGATTTTGATTACTTATGCCTAACTAATTAAAGAAAAAAAAATTTTATCTAATAAAGTTTGCTTTTGTAGTTACTAAAACGAAATTTTAATTTTTATGAAAAAGCTCTATTTCTTAATTTCAATTATATGTAAAAGGAAAACAGTTTTGAATTCACATATTTTTATTGACTTTAATTATACAAGACGGCATAAATAAACCCACAAATACAAAAAAGAATACAAAAAAGACTTTAAAAATGAACAGATTTGGTATTTCTTCTGTGTAAGTTGGGACTTTTTCGTATGAGCCCCCAAATGTAGTCACCCATCATATTTTCATTATATTGTCCTTGATAACGCTTTTCGAAGTTCATTATATCCTGGTGGAAACGTTCCCCTTGCTCTTCTGAATATGCACCTAAGTTGTCTTTAAATCTATCCAAATGAGCATGTAGCATGTGGACTTTCAAAGACATTCTGCAACCCATAACTTTGAAGTTGTGAAGCATATCAGTAATAAGCTCCGTGTAATTTTCTGCCTTTCTATTGCCAAGAAAGCCATGAATCACTGCTTTAAGGCTGAGCCACGCTTGTTTTACGTGCGTACTGAGGAGCTGTAGGAATTGTTCACTGGCCATTATTTTCTTTATTTGTGGACCGATGAAAATACCAGCTTTAATTTTAGCCTCTGACAATTTCGGGAAAAATGATTTTAAATATTGAAAGGCCTCAGAGTCTTGACGCAGAGCCTTTACGAACTGCTTGATCAGACCTAATTTAATGTGCAATGGAGGCATTAAAATATGATCGGGCTTCACGATTGGTTCATTTTTGACATTATGTTGTCCTATTTGAAACTCGCTCCGTTGTGTCCATGAGTGCTGCTGGTAGTGAAGTGCATCGGCTCTACTATCCCATAAGCAAATGTAACACGGATATTTAGTGTACCCGCCTTGCATTCCCATCAGAAATCCAACTATTTTAAAATCCCCTATCACTGGCCAGGCGTACTCTTCATATTTTAAAACTTAAAGCACCATTTTAACGCTCTCGTAATTTTCTTTTAGCATTACAGAATGAGCAAGGGGAAGAGATGGAAATATATTTCCATTATGTAGAAGAACTGCCTTTAAGCTTCTTGTAGAGCTGTCGATGAAAAGACGCCATATATCATGATCTTATATGCAACGGCTCCTAAAAAAACTGCTAAAATACTATAATATTCGTTTTACATTGTGTAAAGGTACAAAAGCAAACTTTATTTTTTATAAATGGAGTTTTTGCTTTTTTTTCGATGTATATAATCAGAAAATATTTACTAAATAACAGACTCAAAGAAAAATATTTTTTTTGTTGACTTGTGTAATCATTTTAATACTGAGAAAGTACAGTTGTTCACGGGAGCTATTAAAATTAATACAAACTGAAATATGACTTTTCCAATTAGTGTCATTCATGTGGTAATATGTAAATAAGAAGAATATAATGACCATATCGAAAGACAGCTTGGTCATTAGCGCCGCCAGTGAGGCGCGAGGACAGGCCATATAAGGCCGCTGCCAAATGAACAGACGACAATCACGTCCAAATATTATATTACTGTACACTTATTAGCAATTTGAATAATTTTAGTATTGTTTTATGTTTAAAAAGGGGGAATCTCGCCAATAATCACGCTGGGCAAGCGTGGTCGCAATCGCTGAGCATACTGACAGGAATGCTGCTGCCAATTCCCATCCTGTTACATTTGAACCACACTGTTTCGGATGGATTTACCGCCATCTGTCGGTTCAGGTACCCTAGTAGCCCCTTACGATATCCGGTAAAGGGGGGTGTTTTGATTGCGCTGAATATAAAGTACGCCAACAGTCAATCTTTCTGGAGATTTCTATGGGAGGTTTATATTCAACAGTGGAGAGCAACTGATAAAATGAAGAAGGATAAAATTCTAATATTTTGCATAGATTTCAAAAAGCAACGAAATGTATAAAATGTATCTCAGGTAATGTATCTTTAAAAAATCAACAAAGCACAGTTTTACACCAATTTTATTTTACTACACACATTATTACTATGTATGTAGCTCACTAGCACAACCAATAGGCATCATAGCATCGAGTTAAAACTTCATTTACTACATCGGTATCTCAGACATTGGACTAGACTCTGTGATAAGTTTCTTAAAGCATTTATATTACGGACATCAGACAACAAATGTATTACGAATATGCATCATGTAAATGTTCGTCTTGGGTGGGGATCGAACCCACGACCTTTACGCACATAAGATAGGGTCAATACCGCATGCGGCATCGGGCTTATATATATATAATGAATCGCTAAATTTTTTGGTCACGCCATTATGCGTGAACGGCAAGACTGATTTCCAATTTTTTATGTGTTTGTTATTGTCAGAAGATAATTCTTATGAAAAAAATAATGAAAAAAATGCGCAGAAAATTATAAAATTTAAGAATACTGAATTAATTAATTTTTCTGTTAATATCTCCGATTCCTGTGTCGGATAACCAACAAAACTATTTATATACCTATGCGCAAGAAATAATAAAAATATTTTGTATCATTAGAATAATAAATATACTTTTTTTTTAATTAAACCATTTCGAATTAAATAGTCATGGTTAAGACGGAACAACAGTGGGTCCAGCGAGTTCATTTCAAAGCATTCCCAATAACAGGCGTCAACTCGTCACGCCACGTGTACGCGCGTCATTTGTTTTGTGACGCGACACGACGCGGCACGACGCGGCACGACGCGACACGACGCGACCGCGCGCGCCCCGCCGGCGAAATGGGCGTCGCGAAAGGTTCCATCCGATTACGCAACGTGATAATATCTATACCTGCAGCCGGTATAATAAAGCCGCCGACACAACTCTGAAAGGCGATTTAACCTTTAAATATCGAGTAACATACATACAAAAAACACCACTCAAATTGAGAAATTGAGAACTTCCAATCAGCGCGAATAGAATGTTACACGTAGCCTCAGTAAGAGCAAATTAGCTTAAGAGCATTTTTACAAGGTAATAGCTTTCTGACGGTGTGAGCTTCAGTTTCATCGCATCCCACGGGATCATGTCCGGAATTAACGTATGGTACGTCTATTTTCTACGCTTCAAGCTATACACATGAGAAATTTAATGAAAATTTGTAGGTACAATTGTACTTTTGGTATTATTATTTTATTATTAAAATAAATAATGTTTTACTGTAATTTATTTCAAACATGAAATTTGCTTTAAACTCTAATGTAATATGTATGTCTTCACTATTTATGAGTTTCGAGTAAAAAATAAAATAAACTAATAAATATTAGCTTTGTCTCCTTAGCGACGCAGGTCTCTCCTAAATCTTCATTAACCACACATTAGGTTGGCACAAGCATCCAAGAAGATCTAAGCTCTTCTTAACAATATCAAGTACCGTAAGGCACCGGCAGAGAAGAATAGTACCTCACTCTGTACCAGGTGTTGTAAAAGGCGACTGAGGTACCAAAGCCGACAGACAGATGGCGGTATATCCATCCAAAACAGTGTAGCTCGAAAAGTGTAGGACATAGGCCTTCCAAGAAAAGGGGAATTTTGCCTAAAATTGCCACGCTGGACAAGCGTGTTGGCAATCGCAGAGCGCAGTTTTCGCGACGAGAATGCTGCTGCTCATGCCCGCCCTGTGCATTTGAGCTACACTGGTACAGATGGATATACCGTTATCTGTCGGTTCTGGTTGGTGCATTAGTTGTCTCTTACGACACCTGGTACAGGAGTAGATACCACACGACATAGCCGGTACCACATGGCATGTATTTTCTTACGTCTTGGTTTTGTTTTAACTTGAATATTGTGCTTAGACAGTTTACTTGTTAATTTTAATGTCGCGTAGATTGGTTTAAGGAAGATTTCTGAAGACCAAACTAAAGAATTTCGCGGTTCGCTATGAGGCCGGGGAAGGATTTTAGTTGATAATGATTTCATAAGTTACAGCAGTGCACTTCAGAGCAATTGGCAATAGAATTTATCTTATCGTCGCAGTGACGCGCGGCGGCGACGTAAAAACGGAGCAAATTGAATGTAATTGGACGCTGGTGACGTCCGTCGCAAATGGGACATATTGGTCGAATACCTACCTCTTTCGACCATTACCTGGGATCTGGCACGAATAAAATTGTACTTTTTTATAGGAAATAATCATAACTCTGATCTGATCTAGTAGGAATTTAAAAAATTCATTTAATTTTTTAATTCTCATGTTATCCGTTGATAATACACCATAGGTATACTAATGAAAATTAACATACTTAAGTTTATATAAATGTATAAACTAAAAAATATATTTATAATTTATAAGTGAAAAAAATATATCTATACAACCAGAGTAAGGTGCCGAAAGAGAAGAATAGTACCTCCCCCTGTACCAGGTATATCCAAACAGCGTAGCTCAAAAGCACAGGGCGGGGACGGGCAGCAGCATATCCGTCGCGAAAGCAAAAAAAGCTACATTCCCTCTACCTCGGGGAAAAATTGACTACTTATAATGCAAAAATAATAACAAACTACTACAACAATGACTAAGATTGTCTCGTTCTAATATTGTTAATGCGAAGTGTTTGTTGGCGTAGTGTGTTTTCACAGCCTAACCTGAGATCTGATTTTGGTCAAAACTGGCAAGGAAGGGCTTACGTGATTTTTGATACCGTAATAATTCCCGTGGGATACGATACAAAGTGAAGTCGTCGCAGGGTTATAAAATTACACACACTTCAGCTATGGAACGATTTAACGATTGAATCTTCGAGATGCCTTGCGAATGCGAATCTTAAAACATACTGATTTAGTAAATTTATTACATTTTGTTAACCCAATACCGAAAACTGTTCCGAATGTTGATAAATGTGTCCTTAAGAATTCCTTATCGCCAACAATCCCTCAAATAGAAGATTGACAGACACACTCGTTTTGATAGTCTGCGGAAAAACGTAATTCAGTTACACCGACGACTGTTCGTAAAAATGCCGAAACGTCCCAGCACTCCATTCTTTCGGCTATACGAGTAGAATAAAATTTTAATATCTCAAAGGACCTTCATTAGAAAAAAAAAATGAAGACTACGGGTACCCTGTCACGTAAGCTCCCGGTCGTACAATACAGCGAATACATTTGTTAGCACCTCTTTGCTATTGGTTCCGAGTTCTGAAATGGGACATTTTAACTACATTTTTTGTTCCGGACCGTAACGGAAAAAGGCGGCTCCATTATTGGACCACTTTGTTGTCCGTCCGTCTATCTGTCAAGAAAATGTAAAGAATCAAGTTGAAATTAAAATCTCCTGAACTTCACCTGAACAAAAATTGCATAAAGGAATGTTTGTTGTTTCAGTCAAAGAAATTGTCTTTAAAAACAGAACGAAATTATATTCCTATGAACTATAGAGTCCTCGGTGGACGAGTCCAGCTCGCTTGTTTTTTGGTAGCCTAATATTATGTGATATACGGTAATTTCATTGTCTCTCTCACCCTTCAAATTATGTTGACGACTATTGTAAAAAGAGGTAAAACCTAGCCGTTTTTTAAAATTAAAGCTTCTCATTTTGTTACATTCAGTGTTTTGTCTAAAAGTAAGCAAGCTCACGATAAAAACAACCCGCAACAGTAACCGATTGCCGCTGTCATCAGGAAGCGAGCTGTCACCGTTTTCTCTTCAAGTACACTTGTTTTAATCAATGCGTTAAATGTCAAACGTCATCAAAACCACATATTCTGCCGTGATGTTAATTTTGTTCGTACCAATGACAGTTTCCACTATGTCAATGAAATTAAATAGACATAAACTTTTCCATGCGTTTTTTAATGATTAACAATTTTATTGGTGGGTAATATGTGAGAAAGGCCACAAAAAAGAAAATTAAGAAAAGTATTTGAAAATGTCAATAATATAATGATGTGAGTGGTATAAGTATTTGCTTAAATTTGGACACTCATATATCGATACCAAGAATCATAAAAGCGACTGACGTCAAGCTGACGCATTTGACATAATTTATCGGGCCTTTTGTTACATTAAATAACGCCACGAAGCATTTACCATACTAATTAAATTTTGTTTAAAAAAAACGATATACGATATGCATAGAATAGTGACTTTGTGGGGTTAGTGACTATTAGGATTTATTTTAAAACAGATCCCGAACTATTTAAAAATAAAATATAGCCTATACACTTCCTCGATAAATGGACTATCTAACATGAAATAATTGTTCAAATGTTGGATCTTTGAGATTAGCACGTTCAAACAAAACAAACTGTTCAGCTTAACAATATTAGTAACGTGGACTTGTTCTGATTCTAATGTTTTTAACTTAAAAAATATTGCATATTAAAGTAGGTCCCAAATAGCATCAATGGCAGCCCTATGGGAACTCCATAGAACATTCTTAAAAACTATAAATAACTCGACAGTAGAACTAGTGACGCACAGCAACGGTCCGGGGAAAGATTCCCGGCGCTTCGTTGTAGTCGCTCGTTAAACAGCTATTATGATTAATGGTTCATGTCAATGACGGTAATGGTACGTTTCCTTACGTACACCGTGCGCGGGCGCCTATAGCGCCTCTAATAAACTTTTTTTGCGATACGATTTCGCGTATGCGCTGAAAAAGTGCTAAAGCCGTATTGCTAAACAAAAGATCAAACAAAAAGTGTAATACCTCTTTAATATTTGATCACGCTTTCATTTGGCTGGCGGAGCGCCAATTTCCAATTTATTAGGTACACGAAGTACGCCCATTGGGTGGTATTTATATATTTATTGGAGAAATTAACTACACGGCTTGTTCTACGATTGATTGCAATTTTGAAGAAGTTGTTTCTGAACAAATTAACACGCTTAATAGATAGCAATTAGCGGTATCTGAACCAACACGAACCTGATAAAAGTACCTACCAAAGAGTGAAGATGTAAAAGGACACATCGATCGTAGAAATGTTAGGGTACTACCCCGAAGACAATAATATACCACTTAGAGGTACACTTTGATATCTGTATTAGGAAATGGACTTAACTCATAAACATGGAGTTTAATCCGCATGAGTCAGCGCGCCTCGTGCCGCGCGCTGGTGAATCACGGAGCCGGGCCGGGGCCTGCTAGCATCATCGCCCTCCGACGTTCTATAAAAACATACATTAGGCCGATCAAAATGCTAATCGGCACTGGAGTGCCGCGCGACGCATTCGAATGCCTGCCCCGCGGTAAAGGTGCCTCAAAAATAACAATACTAGATACATTTCGTCACATTGGCCTCCTAAATGTTGACAAAACTAATGTTGAAGCCTAGTTTTGCCTCAAGCAAGGCATGCCATATACTCAACTTCACCGATAGCTTCTTGCTATATAAGCATAAAAACTATACAGTGTGAAACTGTTTATTAACCTTTGCCCGTCTCGTGTTTATTTTACCTTGAACAGTATTATTTTTAAAATCAAGTTTTTTCTCTACGCTGCGTGTGTTTTAAGGAATCAATTTTCCGTGACTTGACTAAGTCTAAGTAAATAAACGCGCACAACAATATCCGAATAAAACAATGAAGTCGAAGTAGCTTCACTATTCTATTTTTGTCCCAACCTCCAAGGTGCAAGTGTACCTCGACAGAACAATGAGTCAACGGCTGTCAACTAGTCGACTATCAATGAATCACCATTGATGCACGGCGCAGTACCAGTCCCTCCGACAGAGTTGCACGCAAGTTCACGAATTCGACATACACTTGGTCGCCTGTCGTTAACTTAATATTTCACACTGCTTCTTAACCGCAGTGCTATATTTAGCAGTGAATCATGTTTAAAAAAGGAGTACTGGGTAACTGTCTGACATACTATCAGGATGTAACCTGCTGTTTACAAACAACAATAAAGAAACCTTTGAATTTCTAAGAAGAACAAGGAAAAATATAAACATAATGCCATTATGCAGTGATTATTTCTTTAGAATTCTGTGAACTGTGCTTATAGTAGCACAGTTTTATGTCTGGAAGTAATATCTGAGGCCCGATAGAAGAGTAATGCACCAAATTATTTAAAATCCAGATTCAAATTAACGTATTCTTGCCATGAACGTAACCGTCGCTCTTCTAGTCCTCTTTCACCTCTCACTCCTCGTCACTGCTCATGCCTCATGTCCAAATCTTACACTGTGACAATTATATGACTCTGGAATACGTTTCTCTTTAATATCATGAGTAGGTTCGCATTTAAGAGCGTCTTACGAATTCTCTTTTTTTCTGATGTCACTACTTAATTACACCCTTGTTTTCTCACTCATCCATATCCACTAATATTATAAAGAGCAAAGATTTGTATTTTGTATGTAGCGAATAAACTAACAAAGTACTGGACCGATTTTAATAATTCTTTTTTTTATTAGAAAGCTACATTATCATTGAGTAACATAGGCTACATTTAGTACTAGATTACTTTAGAAATTTCTATTAAAACCAACCAAAGGTGTAAAAATTAGCAATAAAATGTCTTTCATTGCATACGCTGCGAAGAATATTAATGATAGGACAAAAATTATTTGACAATATTATAGAATATATCAATATTTACAAAAACTTTCGCGTGACCATATGTCTAATTATTGTAGTTACGTCACTATAACTACTTTTTTACATTAAACAAATTGATAGAAAAGCTGATCAAAATCAGACCGTGTTATCCATACTATTTACAATAAATAATTTAATATTCAAAACTGTCTTAATACCTGATAATCACTTTTTGATTTATTGAAATCAGACATTCCATTCCAAAGATATCATGAAATTAAAATAAAAATCCATGCCGGCGGCGGCCGCCACGCAGCGCATCGAGTAACAAACTTGACGAGAGCAATTGTATTTGGCACTTTCTCGAGTAGGATCTCCTGAAAATAAATATGCTTACCTACAAGTAACACAGCGTAGTGTATAGAAAGGCTTTAAAATAAGCATAATTTTTTTCAAATTAGTGATTCATGGTCGTTTTAATTAGCATGCTTATTACTAAATATATGTACTTATTTATGTCTACCCGTGCGAAGCCTGGGCTGGCCGCTAGTAGTAATATATATGTAGTTATTTAAATGTATGTATACATATAAGTATAGCTATTATTATTATTATTTTTTTTTGTGTATTGTACCATCTTATATATTTTCTATTTTGCCCGATGGTTGACTTAAGTACGCCATGTGTAAATTGTATTTATTTGTGCAAAAAGTAAAAAAAAACATAAAAGTAATATATGGCAGGTAAAATGAGGATGTACGACATCCAGCCTCCATTTACCTCTCTGGGGGCGGCACCGACATAATATTGAATACAGTTAAGCGAGATACACGGACATCACAAAAGTTCCAAGTATTAGAAAGTCGGCCAACTGTTACCATGCACAAAGTTTCAACGGTTCGTATCCGGCGACTCCTCAAAGGCTTTGTATCACGTCGCTCGGAAGGGCGGGAGCGACGTCGCCTCTGCCGATATAAATAGCCCACTGCGAACAAGACTACAAATCACCCGCTATACTTAATTAGGAGATCTTGAGCGCGCATTTCGCATCCACTAAATTATATCAAGCGTTCCATTGCGACTTCAAATTCAAGCTCTTTACGCGTCAGTGACATTACTCGGTAAAGTCAACACTGCAAATATAAACCGTCCCGTGTCTTGGACATGAGATGTCTATAAATACCTGTAGATGTTAGGTCTCTTTTTATAACTAAGGGCTAGCCCATCAATTTCCGCGAGATAGCCGTGAAATCGAGTCTAATAGGGCTGCGATTAAATTCGAATCAATTCCACTCTGGCTCCGAGTTACTGCCGCGGAATTTCCGCCTGGCCGCACTCGGCGGAAAACTAACTAAATCGAACCTGCAATTACCGTGATGATTGTAATAGAACCAGCAGCTGAGGTTTGTAAGTCTTCCACATGGTTTTTTACAGAGTATACTAATTATTGCCGTGAGGTACTGGCAGAGTAGAATAGTGTCTCCCCCTGTAGTAGGTGTCGTAAGAGGCGACTAAGATATCAAAACCGACAGATTGCGGTATATTCATCTAGAATAGTGTAGCTCAAATGCACAGGGCGGTGGTGGGCAGTAGCATTTCCTTTGCGAAAACTGCGCTCTGCGATTGCCAATACACTTGCCCAGCGCGGCAATTATGGGCAAAATTACGTCTTTATTGGGGAGGCCCATGTCAAGCAGTGGACTTCCAATGGCTGATATGATGATGATGTTGATAACGATACTAATTTATTGGGTGTCTTTGAGAGAATGTAGTGACACAATCCCTGAAAGAATATTGGTTCAACATAAATAACCATTACAAGTATTTACACTACATCGCCTGAAGACTTATCGATGAGCCTATAAATTGTAATAAAGTCCGGCATAGATTCCGAGAGGCAGGCTGTCAAACAAAGGCGGTGGTCGTGGGCGCGCGCTCCATCCCCGCCATACAAATAGGAACTTGGACTTATCAGACGAAATATCCTATATCAACCGACAATATTTAATTGCAATTCGACGTCATCTTAATCACTGTTCAAACTCAATATGTGTGTGTCTCATTAGTATTATGGTGTTGTATTCTCTTTATAATACGGTACTATCAAAAGCTCGTCTGATGGTAGAATGTAGATGGTAGTAGAATACCACGGTAATTTTGGCCCTTGAATTACCAATTTACTGCCTATCTGAGACCCTCGTTATGTAGTCCAATATGACTTTATTACTATTCTATACTTTGTACAACAAAATGTTAAACAGTAAGCTATTTTGATTACATAAAATTATGTATATCAAATGTCAATGATGATGTTAAAAAAGCAGATTATGGTATTGCTATTTATAAATATCCACACCAGTGCGAAATATTTGCTATAGTATGGAATGGTTAGCAATAATTTATGACGCTAGAAGCGTTTCCTGTTATGTAAGGCACTACCTAATAGTATGTTAGCAAGAGAACGAGGCGGCACGTAATTTATAGCAATTAACGAATATTACATGTACTCCAACGCCGTGCGACGTTAAAAAACATTCTTGTGAAAATATCTTCTACCAAAGACATAATTAAATCGTGCTGGATAACTGGTTTAAGTAGTTTAACTAATTTAATTACTCCAATATGTTGTATTAAGGTAAGAAAATGCCTAACCGGTCCAACAAATAACAGGCAAGATAAGCAATTAGAAATAGGCCTCGGTGCATGACAAGCGGTCCGAAAAGCAGTTCTATTTTCTGATTGGCAACAAGTAAAAGTGTGGAAATGTATATTTCTCGCCAGGCCCCCATTGTTTGCACCAAACGAGATGCCGCACGTCGCGATGTTGCGCGGCCTACGTTGTAATTTGCAAAGCAGCTGCCGCGCGAATTGATTGTCGCCTTCAACTTGATCTGCAGCGTGGCCGCGGAGACGACGCCCTGTTGCCATGCCTTCTTCGCCGAACCCGCCGCCATTTAAATACGACCTTTATTTCCATAGCAGCAAGCTACACCGATCGCATAACTCATTTCAACCCATAAAGATAAGCAAATGATTCTCCATTTACAGTCGGATCTCAGAGGTCCTTTAACGGAAAGTCGCGGTGTGTTATCCCGTCGCCGATGTCGAGATAAGCAGCCAAACACGGAGCGCACTGCGTCGAGGTTTAATTATGTTTCAAAAGGAGAAATCGTAATCGAACATGGTAAATTGTAAAGAACGAGCCATTCACACTCAATTACGTGGGGTATACAGCAAGTCTGCAAGGCATAAAAGGTCTGCCGGTTAGATCCGGCGCATGATGTCGATAGCGTCACGGGCCATTGGCTGCATTCAATGCCGCTCATCTAGATACCCAGCTGTACCTATGCCGGGTATGTACCGAATGGCGTCTAGTTTGTACCCCTCGAGCCTGGGCCCGGCTCGCATAATCTCACGGAACGCATTGGCATTCCGACTGTAGATAGGCAGACACGAACCTTATTAGCACTTAGGTGCATTTATTGCTAGTCACATTTTTCTCGGAATAGACATGTCGTGTCATTTTATTACGCTGTTTGTGGAATCATCTTTATATACTTCCATTTTTCCATTACGGAATTTGTGCCAGTTTATAGTTATGAACACGAGGAAATTATGTCTTCTGTTTGGGATTTCAGCATCATGACTTTTTCTGGAAGTCATTATCACACGTAATGTAAACACATCTCCGAAAGGTATATAACATAGGCAGTGATTTGTGTACCCAACTAGATGAAACCATTGGCCGGAAGTTTATTTTTGTATTATGTCGCCCGTCCACCAGCGACTCAATGGTTGGCTATTGCGTTTCTTTTATTTGATAAATAGTGGTCACGTAACACGTAAATCGACCTCAGATCGTTGCACTCAGCTGGTACTGAGTCACACGCCTTTCACCCGTCTACGGGCCGTCTGGCCTCGGCGTCACGGCCGGCCAATAAACAGATGCGATATAAACGTTTTTGAAATTTACAGTTTCTGCCTACAAGGTTAGTATAGATGGATGTTTTTGCCAACGCGCGATGCCGATTGTCATCAAGTACAAGGCTGGACGCAAATAATGACGGACACTTCGGCCGATTGTCACCCGTCTTGGCCGAGCGAAACCAATCGACGATTAAAATGCGTGGAGCATTAATTAATTGGGGCCGTCGAATCGGAATTTGTTCGCTGAATATTCGCGCACTTTATTTCCGCAGCGGTTATAAAAATCTATTATTATCATACCAGAATGCTGCTGTCGAGGTGTTAATTTAATTGCTACACTTTAACAAGGCAGTTGTTAACGATAGAATTTTATCGGCGACTAGCAAAGCTTCGCTGTTTCACGCGATTCTCCTTCCTACTGGAAGTCCACCGCTGGACATAGGCCTCCCCAAGAAAGGAGAAATTTTGCCGCGCTGGGCAGGCGTAATCGTAGGCAGGCAATCGCAAAGAGCAGCTTACGCGGTGGGGATGCTGGTGCCCATCCTTACTTGATACATTTGAGCTACACTGCTCGGATGGATACCGCCATCCGTCGATGCTGGTACTTAATCACCACTTACGACACCTGGTAAAGAGGGAGGTACTATTCTTTTCTGCCGGTACTACACGGCACCACCGTGACAATATACGTATATGGAGATACAATATGTTACTTACGTCACATCCTGAGAACATAATTTTTTAGTCATGAAGGAATTTATGAAATGATTTCAGTAATTTCAGAGTTTATTTGTTACAAACGTACAAAAATACAAATACTGTAAACATAGTTCTGTTTTGAGTAGCGGTTACTTTTTTTCTAAAATATAACATAGCCCATTACGGTAAAGAAGTAGTTCTCTAATGGTGGAAAAGAATCTTTAAAATGAGTTTAGTAGTTTTCAAGTTAAACAGTAACAAACGATTAAATCTTTTATCTTTATGATATTAGTATAAAAGTATAGACAATATCACAAACAACTGTTAGAATGCATTTTTTATTTAACTAATTACAACAAACATAGATTTAAAACTGCAAGAAATAAGAATTACAATTGGAAAAAAAGAACTTGTCTGGTATGCTGTGATGTTTCAAGACTATATTCACTTAAATCAACTATAATCGAGATATTGGTGATAGTAAGCCCACTTTTCCTGACTAACGTATTCATATATCCATGCCTGCAAGTATTACGTAGACGTGACATTTAAGCCAACAGACAGGCTGCCATAACCTATTGAACAATAGCACAACAAGAACCCTGCTAGCAATACCGACTAGGCAATGCTATAGACAGTGGAACCAGTCACGCGTTTTACCGCAACCAAACCAGAATCTAACTAGTTTCGTTGAATTGCTAAACAGGTATTCAAAATCTACAAATACATTTAATATCTCCAAACCAAAAACATATTAAAATGGTCATGTTACCAAGATTACAGTGGACACAACAACTCAGATCAAGGAAAGCGAGCCGAGGTTGAATATATAACAAACAATGGGAATAAAACGACAACAATTATAAATTAATAGCGATTTTTATCGAGAAATGTTAATAGTCGCAACAATAGCAACATAATTAACCAACTGCTATAAAGCCGACGCATGCCATGATCCAGATTGTCGATGCATGCGAAACTAATAAATCACCTTCGAAATTAAAGACGCAAGATGTTGTTGCTTTAATTAAAACAATCTTAATTGCTGTAATTCTGATGATTTGGTTAGATTAATCCGCAGAAGCACATTACAATAAGAAAACAAAACATGTTAGGCTGTGTTTATATATGGGCATTAGAGATTTAAATAAAGACGAAAGTTGTTAGAGGCAGATCTGAAGCTGACTAAATAGAAGACATTCATCATTTGATAGGGCCTGGTTTAGTTGAATCGTGTCTGAATATGGAGGAAGCAAGGGAAGTGTGTTTGTATCGAAGCGAATTGCAATCAATGGCCTTAGCAAGACACTTCAATAGGTACAGAGAAAAAAGTCAAAAGGGAATCGGAGTACCGAGTAAAACAGACTACTACAATTAGGAAAATGGCAGCTTGGTTCCATTAGATATCTAGGCCACCCGTAGCGGCATTGCTCGGGACAAAAATCCAAATGCAAATCTCTTTCCACCTTGTCCTTCTTACAGGCTGCAAAATATATGTATATTTATTGCAGTTAGTAGTTAAAATTACCATTATGAATGCGGATGTAGATGAACTTTCTGTTTGTTACCTCTTCAAGAAAAAACGGTTGAACGAATCTCAATGAAATATGGCATGTCTTGAGCCAAAAAAAATGCTACTTATGAGAACTAAATAGGAAGGTTCGGTGTGCTTGTCACTTTTTTAGGAAACACAATCAGTTTCGGATATTTTGAATAAATAGGAGGAAACAATATGGTGTAAAAATAATTTTGTGCCAACAATGGAAATAGAAATGTTGAGATTGTTTGGACATGTAGAAGAAGTGGATGAAAGAAGGATGACTGCACAAATATATAGACTGGAAGTGAATGGAAGAGTTGGTAAAGGACGACCTAGGCGAACATATCTTAACTAGGTAGAAGACGCATTAAAGAAGGGTCAGATCAGAAATACCAAGAAAAAACGAGCGTGTAAGAAAGGACTAATGAAAGTAAGGGAAGCGAGAGAGGTATGCCAAGATCGTAACAAGAGGAGATCCATAGTCTCTGCTTACCCCGATGGGACACATGCCTGATGAATGTACGTATAAATGTATGTATGTAAGAGGTTGCTCAAATACTTAACATTTTTATTTGCTGATATTCTTGTACTAATAAGAAATAATCTTAAATCTTTACTTTGGCACAGTTGCGATTTCGGTCCTTTTTGCTTTAATAACTCTGCCAAATTAATATTTTCCACCTTATTGTTATGGCGTCAATAGGCGTTAATGCAAACCAGTTAACTTTACTTACAGAAGCGTGCAGCACAATTAACGTAGTGACACAAACTTAGAATCACTTTAACCTCGTCTCTCATCAGAACCTTATTACTAGTACTTTTAACTCAAAGCTAAAGGTCGATGGAATGTGACCGTAATTCCTATCTATTGTCAAACCCGTAACAAATCCAACAAACCCTTAATCTGATGCCTGTAAAGGTCGGTAGGTCATTGTTTGCGCGCTTAATGGACTAGACACAAATTCTCAGGTTACAACGTTAGGTTTCCTTTACGATTGAACACAGGGCACTATTAATATAATCTTCGTAAAATATATCTAGTGCCATATTGCATATGCAAAACACGCTTTCACTACCCCGATGCAAAACTTGTATCGCAGCTTGCAAAAAACACTATCCAACTTTCATCCATCCAATGTCATCTCATATATCGACTATTTTCACTTTCGTCCAAAAAACCTAATAGAAAAAAGCCCCATGGAGCTTCATAACTGTGTCACTGACCTTCGAATGAAAGTGTGCTAACAAAGATGCTAATGTATTCGAAAGGTGAAATTTGGACTCTACGCCTTTACAATAGAATTTAAATGACGGAGGCTCTATCAATAGGAGGAGGTGAATAAAAAAAGGTTAGTAAAAAATAGAGACAGATAATAGTATACGATGATGAATGAGTCGAGCCAATAACGGGGTTTTTAATGACGCTTTTATCTTAGAAAGGCGACTGCAGACACTTCCTGGAATTACGAACATTCGGGTTAATAAAGTTTGAATTCGTTATTAACGTTTTATATCTTTGCCGGCGAGACACTTGACCGGCGGACTATATGCGTCATAAATGTAACGTATCAATTGACGTATTTATAGACCCCCCCTGGAGTGGCGAGGTGAATTTACTTTAATAAATACGACCCCGAAAACGTCTAGGTCAAAATGCCTGACGAGAGTTAACGCCGACCTAGACGGCGAGGTGAAATGGGAGAGCTCCAAGAATACATCGGCCGTGTCAGAACGGTTTTGACAACTGGAAAACGCATTGCCGTCACCAAAAACAAAGGCCTGGCGGTCGGCCATTGGTGCAGATGAGACTGAAAGGTAGTTTGTTTCTGACGAAGTTAATGATGCTTTCATACAATTATTGAAAACAAAAACCACCATTGAAGTAGTCTCATTCATTCATTCATTCACTCATTTCTTCCCGAAGCATCTTAGATGCTCGACATTTCCCATTGTATCTTTATCTTAGGAATAGACTTCTTACACTTTATTCTTTTAAGATGAAAATCAAGCATACGGTTTGTAGTAAGCGTCACCGCAGCCTATAAACGCTAGTGTTACCACAAGAATATCGCTAGGGCGTTGCCAACCTCATAACTTGAAGATATTATATCACATTACCCAGTAATTTTACTGTCTCCCTCATCCTTCAAACTGAAATACAGCAATCCGAACACTACAGTTTGGCGGTAGAAATAGGTGAGAAACAGAGGTCTAAATCTAGTAGTCTTTAAAAATTAAAATAAATAGAATCGCGAACCAAAACATATACCTGAGCCTAAATTAATAAAAATATAATGTAAACACCCCGAACTTATGAAGTTCGCGGGAAATAGAATTCACTTATCTAACTCTAGTATTAAGATAAAGCCTTGGGTAACAAGTCGTTGCCGCGGATCGATTAGCTGTGACGTTTGCGAAACGCGAGATTAATTATTATAATTAATTGATATCTATAACTGATTATTATTAGCTACACAACTCCCAAGTGAGGCTTCGCGTCAGAACTGGGTGCAGAGATAAATGAAATATGAGTGAGTGAACCAGAATTCTAAAATATAACGTATCAATTGACGTATTTGTATAAGGCGGTTTTGAATAGTCACGCCGTGTGCTATTGGCGGAGTAGAATGACACCTCTCTCTGTACCAGGTGTCGTAAGAGACGAATGACCGGAATTGATGGCGGTATATCCCGCCGAAAATTATTAAATACAGGGTGGGGATGAGCAGCAGCATCGTTGTAGCGAAGTTGCGCTCTGCGATCACCACCACGCCTGCGCACCGCGGCAATTATAGGCAAAAATTCTCCTATTGGGTAGGCCTATTTTCCAACTGTACTTTTTATGGCTGATATGATGAAGTTATTGATCCTACGACCTTTGAAACCTGGTATGATTAAGAAATTCATTAGAGTAATAGGTTCATTTTTAATAATTAAAAAATAATATTTCTAGTTAAGACTTCTTATAACAGGCTATACCTGCTATAAAAGTCTTAACTAGAAGTCTCTTAGGTATCATTTTTATACTAGTTCGCTACGCATTTTTTTTTTAATTTTCAATAATACTAGATGTGATAAACAGTATCAAAATTCTTTTATTTCTATGTCTAAATTATATATTTTTAGTAATTACTTAATTGGCTTTATATTATTTTATGAGACATCTAGTAAAACCGCTGTTTTTCTCAAGTTTTCTAGTAAAACCACTGAAATACTGAGAACCGGTTTAGTCTGTATACTCATTTTCGCATCTATTGTTTCACAGCTACATATTTTTTATCGATTGTTCTGCCAAGTTATTACACGAAATCTCCTGACGTCACGCTATGTCTCCATAATCGCTAATTGTACTTATTCTATAGATGTTTTCACATTTTCTTTTGACACCAACATTTTTTGTAAACAGTTATGAGGTAGGTACTTATAAATACTTGAGTATTTTTTATTGACAGTTTTTGTCAGGTTGGTGTGAGATCGACTTTGCGAAAGGCACAAAGTGTCTAGGCCTGGAAAGCGACAGTGATTTCGGTTGCGCAAGAGTCGAATCCGAGGTCGTCGACCGGCGAGTCGCGGGGAAAGTCGAGTGCGGCAGTTAGCGAGTCAACTGCTGTGCGTAATTGATGGCCGTGTGTATACTGCCTTGGCGGCGGCCACGAGATGAGCGGGAGACGCCGAAAAATGAGTAACGCTTTAACATATGCCAAAGCAATATTTTTCAGGAAAGAGTATAAAAACGCAGGTGAATTTAACTTGTTTTTTGTAATGTAAGTATAGAATTTAAAAAGTGCATGTTATAGATAATAACAAAGAACCATTCATCTGCCTCAATTAACTATAAAACTGAATCCGAATTAGCACATAGATATTATTTACACATGAACAAAAGGTATTGTGACACTTAATATGTGAACATTCCTTTTTTAATAGAAACCAAAACAGGAATTTAGTAACAAAATAGTTTAGGTTGTGTATTATTATGTTTATAGCAGTAGTAGTCCATATTATATTAAGAAAAACCATGCTAATTATTTATTATAAGCTTTAGGGACATCAAGACTTATCACCTTCCAAGATGAATAATAATTAGTCAGTCATTTGTAATAGTTTTACGATGTACAATAACATTTTATTGGTAATTATAAACTTCAGAACACATTCTAAACATACTTCATTTAAAATTAATAATATTCTTGCTAGATTGTTTAATCACCTATATTGATAATAAGCAAAGCACTATGGATTCACATTAAATAATTATTAAAATCTTCTATTAACATAATCCATTGATTTAAAGATATACTCATACTTTCATATTAGTAGATGTAGAAGTATATAACAAATAATAATTTTAAATTATTATGAGTCCACTTATTTGTCTGTTCTTATATAATTGAAATTACAAGAAGTCACTTTGCAACTTTAAGTTTCAAAAACAATTACATTCACCCCTGATTATCAAACCCAGTGACATTATAAATGCAGCTGATCCTAATAAGGAATCAATAAAATCGCCTTAAACATGGACCAAGTCACAAAATCAGTTAGGACAAAATATAAACCATGTAGGTATAAATGGGGTATTCCAATTCTGTAGCATTGGCATACCTCATGGCCCCAATTCAATCTCAGGTACTTTCACTAACTCTTAAAGTAGATAAATGAGAATTTGTTTATAAGGAAAGTTTTCTATAAAATTGTATAGACACTTTTTATGAATAATTTTGTTGTATTAAATATTAAAATGTTTTTAAAGTATCACTGTCAGAAATTATTGTTGTCATTTTTTTTAAACATTTCCTTCAATATTCAATAGCAGTATTACTGTTTAATTACAAATTACAATAAAATTTTAGTAATGCTGATGGCAGTACTAAAATTTTATTGTAATTGCTACTTAATTATATGACTTAATATAAAATTTTAGTGCAATATAATTATTTTAGACTAAGAAATTTTCCGAGTGAATGAGTATGTAAGGTTAGAAGAAAATAATACATAATGTTACGTATTTAGTTTTTATATAGACATACAATGTTTCTATCTCAGAAAGTATTTAAAAAATATAATAATTACCTAAAATATTTTCCTTGATTAGGGACTGGCTGTAGTTGTTATGTTAAAATAAACAATTAAATATATATTAAGGTTTGTTGTTATATAATAATACTTGGTAATGGAGGCTAGAGTTATTTAGGTACAAATAAATAGAATAGGTACAAACAAATTATTTTTTATATATATACATACACTTATATATACATATAAACCTATATATATACATATATAGGTTTATTTGCTATCACTATTCACATAATTATTGATAATATAAATATAATGCAAATCAATAGTTCATGAAAAGGATAAACAGTATTGCGATCAACTTTACATGATGGTCTCAAGGTACATACTTAAGGTAGTGCCACTCTACTATTTGTTATGGATGTCTCTCAACAAAGCCATATATCAAAGTAGGCATCTAGTGGCTAACAAAATAGAATAATTGTTGCAATTTGTGATATATGAGTCCTAATAACACATTTCCTGCATACATTGAAAATTACCATGAGAAGGCAAAATAATGAATATTTAGAAAATTATTACTGCAGCACAATATAAAGAAAATAACAACTAATTTACTGTTAATCAACTATTTTCTAAAAATTAAATAAATGAATTATTACTAATTATGATTTATTTATTACTATTATGCTAAACATAATGTACTCGAGTTCTCTATATTTTATTAAATCCAATCTTAGCTGCCTAGTTAACAGGCTTGAAACTTCATTAACAATAAGACCTTTTAAACATATAAAAGTTGAGTAAAGTTGTTTATAGCAAATCAAGACAATAGAATATATGGAAGGAACATGAACTAACATATATTTCACAGATAAATAGGTAATAAATCATCTTTAAATGGGATAATAATCAATATCATTATTTTATTTTAGATGTGTGTGTGATTGTTTTAAATGTTTCACAAAGTGGGACCAAGATGTATATTATTTTTCAATTATATTCCATAGAAAACCTGTTTATGTTGTTATTACAAGAGAAGCATAACTAGAGAGTAAAAACTTCACTTTATTGCGTCTTATTTGTTTTTAATATCGGTCAACCTTGTGAATCAGCTGATGACTATCATTGTCTGGTTTAGCTTTGTAGTCGCGACTGAGTTACTTATAGGCTACTGAAAAAACTAAAGTAGAAACAGTCTTACCTCTTCCCGACGCTTGAGCCAGCGTCCACAAGGAGACTCCTCCAAAATTTCGCTTTCATCCTCTGAATCCTCACCGCTCTCTCTGGGCGACTTTCGCTCCTTGTCGATGCTTCTTCCACCCGACATAACAGCGATTTATAAACACTAGTACGTCGCAGGATATCACAACACAGTTAACTTATATCTCACAGACGTTTTCGATTAGAAAACACTGGATATATTTTCAAAATACACTTTTTCTTGTAACCATAATATCCAAGGTTGTAATGCGAGACGTCACTAACGTTTCATCCCGCACCATTATTTGTAACACGACACTCGTACGGATCCTATTATTGATTGAATAGCAGTGTTTTATTTACACTCTAAATTAAACGAGAACACACAGCCTCTGCAGCGGGCTTACTCATTATAATTGAAATAAATTGTTCACCGGCGTAGCTCTCGACGTATTTCTGTTCGACACAAATATAAAACCAGAGACACGTAAGTCACTTTTTTTTCTCGATAAAATTCATAGACAATACATCAGTCTTATTTTTTTAACCCGATTGATATTACTGAAAGTAATTGCTGTATAAGGAGTAGTTTTTATTTGTTTGAATATAGCTTTCTTTTGTATTACATTAAAACTTTTATTTGCCATGTGAATTTTTACGTAAGGCCATACCGTACAGCGTCATCTAGATGCTACCTTTGCTAATACTGTATTGTCTATGCTACTGCCATCTATTAATATATTATGTAACTATTTCCTTTCAGACACAATAAGTAGTAGTTTATGTAAGGGTAATTAGAGTGCGCTCATTACAAAAAATAGCTCACCTGAAAATCGGTATTGACTATATAGATAATAATTTACTCATAATAAATGTATGCAATATATACGAGTGTATACAATATCTATCTTTTAAAAACAAAGACTGTTTCATAATAAAATGTATATAAAAATATTATTTCATGGGTCAAGTAAATCTACGTTGCTACAAATATATTACTTTAATGAAATATTAAAAACATTGCATTGTCATGTATAATCTACTGTGTAATTATTGTTGATAAGAATTTAAGACACCTTTGTTTGATTAAAATTAGCTTCCAATGGCATAACTCTTTTGTTATTTCTGATCTGGGCTCGGACAGAATGCATTATAGAGTAGAAACTCGATTAATCGGACTAATTGTTGGTGATGAGTATTCGGTTAATCGAAAACCCGGATAATTGAATGTATGAAGAATAATGATGTATGTTGTTCTAAAATAACAAATACACATCAACGAAAATCTATGTTGTGTTAAAAAATTAACCTTTATTTATTACTATTTTCTTTGATTACATACATAATACTAAAATACTGAATGCAGCGTTAATCATGAAATAAAATATTTACGTAGGTATGTACGAACAATTTGTTTACAATATGTATGTTGAAATCATGAAAAAAGTAGGTAATTAGTTCATTTTTTGTAAATATTTGGTAATTGTCATTTGACTTAACCAATTTTTTCTCTTCATTGCTGCTATATCACGAATTCGTTTCAGTTGTAGTAAACTCGCAGTATCACTCTCTGTTTGTTTTTCAAACCACTTGAGAGCTTTTTCAGGGCATAAAATGCTACATCACGTAATAATGCTGTATAATTTTTTTTCATTCTGTACAATTTCACGTCTATATTTTCATCTGTTTCATCTTCATGCATTTTCTGCTGTTAATTTGTCTGCATATGTTTTCTACGATTTCGCCATCAGACATAATCTGAATGCTTTGATCATTACTGTCACAAACGACCCACTCTCTTATATCAACCTCATCACAATCCTGACTCGACCTCGAGATAATTCAGAGGAAAACAGATACAATACTTAAATAAATGTATTTAACACCTAGACACAGAACAAATACAAATATCATCATACACATATTTGTCCTGGGTACGATCGAACCTTCGACCGTAACCTGCCATAGGATCACTACCAACTATACGCTATGCGGCCCGTAAATCATTGGGTCAAACCTTAATCCAAATCAATTAAAATACATTCGTTCCGGACTGCCGACGCTCGTGTATAAAAAGATTAATAAATGTGGACGAAGCAATGCAAGCCAGGAAGGAGCCACAAGATTTGAGTTTAAGTATGTATGTAAATCCATTAATTTCGTTAAACAGAGATCCTGTCCGAACCCTGACGATATTTATCTACATTGTTCTCGACATAACATTGTACTCGACCCGGTTCCTTTACACGCTCGTAAACCTTCCTTCCTCCTCATTTCAGCATGAGAGGCATCTCGTCTAATCTCTCGTAAAAGCGAGGAAACGCCTGCATTTGCAACAAAGACGGCAAGCTTGCAATGTTCCCCAGATGCACAACTCTCCGTCATTTAATATATATGGAAACATCACATACATTGTTTTATTCCCATCTGATGGTACATCATACATACACCCAAAACGGATATACCACAAAGACCCAGACACGACACAAATAATATGTTTTGTGCGACCCTTGTGTTTCAACAACTGGCACTGCACAGAAATACGTTTACTTGATTGGCTAGCTTTGAATTACGCATTGGCTTAATTAACGCATACAAATTTTCTTTTCAAAATTAAAAAAAATAACGATTACTGATTATATATACGAGAATGCAAGCCGCATCCAATCGGCCACTAAAGAAATGGAAAGAGGTCTGTCCAACAGTGGACGACGGTCCTATGGAGTGATTGATATGGCATTCTACAATCTTGTCGGTTTTTAACGGTGTTTATAAAATGAAACTTGATATAACACACAACAGACCGCTGGTGACAAACTCGTATGGATATTAGAGGTTGCCTAAAAACAAACAAGATACATATTTTATTAGAAATGACTTTAAAGATCTAGCTGAAACGTGTAGCTTGATCATGTTTGAACATTGTTTTGTTTTAACATTGTTTCATGATAAACATAGTGTCATTGGAAATTACTTGAAGATGACCGCAAGACGTCCACGTCCACGACTTAAGCAAGAGGGATATGTCCAGCTGTGGATGTTGATATCATGATGATGATGATGATGGAACAAAGTATTCAGGTTTCCCTATTTTGGGATACATTGTTCTTTATTTTAGATAAAGACAATATCGTTGTACCTTTTGACAGGATAACGTCTAGTACAAATATAAAAATAATATATAATTTATACTGATATTAAAATTACGTTGAAATTTAAAAAGAACATTTGTAGCTTCACTATAGGTATTTAAGCCTATTCAAAGTATCGGAATGAACAACGATGAGGGACTCTGCACGCGATCCCACCAGGAACCATGGCTGTACTTAATTTATAACTGTCGTTCTCTACAAAGTATTTCATTTCCGTTCCGTCTGTGGTGAGGGCTCCACAAAATTTACTGGGCCCTTTTTTCATCTTATATAGATAACTTCTAAACTCATCTATTATGGGTTGTTTTAGACAACATTATGCGGGTAACGCTTTTAAAGTTTTGCTTTGGTTTTGTGCCTTTATTAATTTAATAATTTTATTGCATCATTCTTTACGAACTCATCATGCAGCCATGTATGTACCAAATATTTAGGACAGATCAATCACATGAGCATTGCACATCGATTTGCACTTGGCACTATTCCCTAATTTGTAAAATGTTATCATAACAATGTGTCTTTATTTTATATTGATTATCTATAGAACTCACTCTTTGTATAACTGTTGAATGAACCACATCAAATATATTTATCAACAATCGTTCGTGTTTTCATCTCAAAAGAACACCTTCTCAACACCTTACTACTGCAGTTTGATATGCCTACTTATTTCAAAATCCCGTCTGAATGAGATCTGTCAAAGAGCCAAAGGCGGGCAGACGATCTGCGTTACAAACCCAGGATCACGCTGGATAAAAGCCGCAAGCAACCAGTACTAACTGATAATCATTTAGGGATTTAGATCACCCAACAGTGGATGTCCAACGGCTCAGATGATGGTTATAATGACATATCTGCAATAAGACACATCATCATTTCTAATTACATTAAAACGACTGTCAGCTCTCCATTATTTAGATAGTTTCCTGGATCAAAAGAGGCCTCTATATATCCTTCCCTAGGGTACAAGCTGCAAGCATACCATCCCATCAAAAATCGTTCCCTTTTTTTTAACTCCCTTAATATCCCGTATATGACCTGATTCCATGATAAGTTGCCTAAAGCTCGGAGTGAGTAGTGTTACGGAGATCAGACAACAGAGGACCTTAGACGGCGCATAAGACAGGCTCACTACTATCTGCGCCGTCGGGAACGTCAAGTTATCACTTCATTATGCGTATTAATGTTACAGACCAATTCAATTTCGAATCTGTAGCAGAATGGAATTAATGTTCGTCTTTCGGTTACGTTAACAGTTTTCAAGTTGCGAGATATTATTGAACTCGTATAAACGAATATACTCCCAAAAGTGTAATATAAAGTTTAATGGTATCTGGGCGTATATAGGCAGGATTGGCTGCATTTAACACTCAGATATAGTCTTCACCGACATCATGTTTGACAAGAGTTAATACAAAATGTTAACGTTGTATTTGTTTGCGAATCTAAATAAGTATTTTATCAACCGTGGTAAGCTGGAAATTTCTCTGATGGCTTTATTTGTCTCTCTGATATGAAATAACATCTTAGAGACGAAAACAAGTCGGTTCCATTTAGAAATGTGGAAGGAATGAAATTGAATTGACTGACAGTTTATTTTGTTTATTATTACCCTGCTGTTATATAAGAAAATGATAAATTAAACAAGGATTCGGAAAGATATTTTAGATTTTTTTAAGATGAGGATTTTACAATTATTAATATTGTCACGTATCACACCGGGAGGTGAGCACAGATAATATAGAGCGAAGTAAATTATAGGTAACCAAACGTCAATCTCTGGTACACAAGGCGCCAAATTTAAAATATGCAACAGAAAATTATAATAAAATTTCATCATCATTACTTTGGAAGTTAATTGGTAGTCCACTGCTGGACATAGGTCTCTCCAAGAAAGGGTATATTTCAGCATTCACGACGAGGATACTGCTGCCCATTCCCATCCTATGCATTTGAGCTACATTGTATCGGATGGATATACCGCCATCTCTCGATTCTGGTTCCTTAGTCACCTCTTACGACACCTGGTACAGAGGGAGGTACTATTCTTCTCTGCCGGTACCTCTTTCTTCAGTACACTCGTACTTCTCAACTATCTCGTCAGTCCTCATTGTTCTTATGTTAAAACCAGAACTTGGTCTTAGTTTGGGGTGGTAGCTGTGCCATGTTAGCACCTCCTGCTCCTTAGTTACCATAGCCGTTACCGTAGCTAGGAATTTCAGAGCTGTCGGAGACAGGGGGGTTAGTCCAATTTAGAGTGAGATTTGCCCAATAATTGCAACGCTGGGTAGTCATATTGGCAATCGCAGAGCGCTGCTGCTGCCCATACTTGCCCTTTTGTATTTGGGCCGAGCTAGTGGGATGGATATACCACCATCTGTCGGTTACGGTAGCCAAATCACCGCCTTCGACATCGCGCACAGGGGGAGGTACTATACTATTGTATCAGTACCGCACGTAAATAGACGCCGACGACGTAAATACCGCACGTAAATTCTATACACTTGTTTACAAAGGAAAATGAAGAATACGTTAAGAATACGTTATTAAATAAAGGAAATAGTTGAAAATGTTGTTGTAGTAGTAGTTGTATATATGATATAATATATTTGCAATAAATTTAGAGAAAGACAAGGCTATATTTA
Source organism: Heortia vitessoides (assembly GCA_020976665.1). Lineage (NCBI taxonomy): Eukaryota > Metazoa > Arthropoda > Insecta > Lepidoptera > Crambidae > Heortia > Heortia vitessoides. The sequence goes on from JACJUM010003085.1 coordinate 18,971,807, forward strand.
CATGGTTGACTTGTGTCTCGCATCAAATATTTGTGTCCCTTATTCCAAGAAGTGGATATGATACTGATTTAGGATTAGGTACTGAGCAATCATAGAGACGAAAAATATCGTAATATGTTCATTTTATCTTTTTTTTTATCCAAATATTGTTATCATCCCGTCCATTTAATAACATCCCTACTTTATTATTTGTAATGAAAATACCAGTCATTTGAAGTATTTATTTACTAGACATATACGGACTGATCAGAATGAACCCAAATTCATTTACAATACATTAAATCTATAATAATAGCTATGCATTTATCTATAAAATTCCTATTTTAACCACATTTTATTTTATTTTCTATTCTAAAGAGGGTGTCGCTGGTAACTATAGGCCATGGACATGCAATAAAAGCAGAAAAATTATGTGTTAGAGAAAGATATACGGGAAACACTGCAAGGGGAAAGGAATTATCTCGTGATCCGACGGGTGTTTGTGGTGACATTAGAGTACATATAATTTTTGGTTCGTACGCACCAACTTAAATAAAAGACAGAATCCAATTCCTTTCTTCCTCTGGCGAACGTGTCCTCCTTTCCTCTAAAAGTCTCTCGCTTCTAACTTCTTCTCATCATTCTTATTTCTTAACAAACTCTTTTACAGTGACAGCTTTACAACTCTGGAATGCGCTTCCATTGAATATCAAACAATTCCTCAACTAATTGATTCTTAAGCGTTTTCTTCATTCTCTCTTTTTATACGCCATTCGAGTGGAGATTTAGAGAGGTGATTGCCACAATATTGAAGAGATGGCGGTTTATCAAACAGTTTATTTTTCTGGAAAGAAAAGTGTAAGATCTCGCCTGAAACCTAAGACTATCAAGTTATCTAGCAAAATCAGATAACTTAAAAAATATAGATCATATGTCAGAATGACCAATAGTCTATAATTTAGATAGTATATTAGTAGATAAACATAAGACATTTTTATGAAACTGATAAAACGGAATGTTGGCAATTATTAAGTTTCATGTGAACATTAATTCTGCGTTGGTCGTAAACGCCCCATTTCCCGTGCCGTGTGTGGTAATTCGACAATATCTTTGTGATAGTGGCCAATCGAGTTCGATTCTTTTCAAATAAATTTTATGGGTTCAAAATTACCATTGCGGAATTGTTCAACTTACTGCAATTGTCATTTAATGAGGTAATTAGGAATGTCTGGCCGCCAGTGTGGCCGGCGGCAGTCGTAATACTTTTGATCTATTTACCCTTCCAGCTATTCCTGGATGGTCTATTGATCAGAATAATGCATGCCAAATGATAAGATCTATCCTTGTATCACTTGTAGTTAGGATCGCTGTGAAAGTTATTCTATCTGTTGACTTGAAACACTCTTTCACGATTTTATCGGTGAAATGAACTTCGGCATACATTATTTGTTTTTAGGGATACAATGTGATGCATAATAGTCCATGTTCTGTCTAAGAGTTCAAGCTGGCAATGGATAGATTTGAATGAATATGTGAATTAATGATTATACATATTAGTTTAGGCACGCTTATTTCTTACTAGTCTTGTAAAGACGAAAGTTTGTGAGTGGGATGCATAGATGTTAGGAAGTTGTTATTGAAGTTGTTACGATTTCACGTAAAAACTATTAAATGGATTTTAATGAAAATTATCACAATTAAACATATTACTTTAGTGTAATATATAAGCTATAATAAATAACATTTTGTAATATACCGATAAGCAATAAGTTTGTTCCCACAAACTTTAGCGTTTATAATACCTATTAGTGGTCATTATCAAAAATACCTAGTTTTTTTTTAATGTATTGTGGTCGGTATAGATAGACCTTCGGACCTTAGAGAAGAAAATAGGCTTCTAAAAGTACGAAACAGATGGAGACGGACAGACAAATTCAGGTGTATTCATCATAATCATGGCGGTTGCAAAACGTCTACTGGAGATAGACCTCTACAAAAAAGAGGGAATTTGCCTATATTTGCTGCGCTAGGCGCGTGGTTGGACTGTAGGTGGGTAGGGTGGGTAGCTTCGAGACGGTAATGCTGCCCATACCCACTCTGTTGAATTTGAGTTTTAATGGAAATGAGGTTCTAGTACCTCAGTCGCCTCTTACGACACCGAATACAGGGGGAGATTCTGTTTGGCCGGTACCATGTGGCCATCGGGGGTATTAACTAGCACTATTTATAATTGTCTTCGGGGCCAGGTGTCACATGGTTGCCAGTGGACGGGTTTGGTCGCTGATACATCTATTTTAAGAATCGTTGGTTAACAAATAACTTTTTAATAAAGTCGATATTCAACATTCAAATATCGGATTTGTATTATCTTTAAATTGTCTGACATTCATGATGTAATTGGAGGGCAATACAAAACATATTACAGATTAATTGAATAAATATAAAGCAAGTCAAGTGTGAACATCTATAATCCTTGGAAACTTGTAAGCATAAAAATTCAAAGAATCTATTTGTCCTGTTAAAGTGGATTTTTATGATCCCTTCATTCGGCAATAAATTGGAATGTGATATTAATATAGTTTATCCCTTGAATATGACGTTGACCCTAACCTTACGCTATATGCAATTCATAAATTAACCAAAGAACTTTTAAAAATTTTATAAAACAATTTACACAAATAGATCTATTTATAAATATTATACTACACAATATCTCTTATCGACAAAGTTTATTGGTGTATGAAAATAAGTAAAACTTGTTGTATTTTAAAATAGACTGAAGTCACATTTATACTAGAAACCCGCGCGACTTGATCCGGGTACATACTAAAGTTTTATCCAGTTGATCCCGATCCTGTGGGAGTTTTACTACCGTTCTAGTGTTTAATCTATAAACTATTAACTTGCGTACAAATATTAGTACCTGAATAATTTTCCTCATGAAAATGATTGTAACACATCGCAAATAATGTATCTATGAAAAAGAATACAAAGTTTTTAACCGAAGCAGAAAAAAAAACAATTTTAAATACTGTAAAATGTTACCTTTAAACCCCAATTTTGCCAAACCACGAAGCACGTATTCAATAAAAATTTTCTAAGATTCTAATCTCAAGTTTTAATAACATCGTTGATAATTTATAGACATTTAAAAGACTTAAAAAAAAGAGATTCTTAATTCAATTGATTTTCTTTGTATGTATTTCCATATAAACTTGCGTTGAAAATTGTTTAAAACTTCTTCTGGGTGTGTATCCGCATTTTCAATTAGAACAATAGTTTTTTTTATTAGAGTAGGTTGACAAACAAGCATACCTCTATTTGGTAATATCACCATGATATCAATAACGCGTTGCCGACATATTATGCGTAATATATATCACCTATTCACAGCCTCTCTAACCCTTCAGACCGGAACACAGCAATGCAAAAAAATGCTATTTGGCGGTAGAAAAAGGCGAGAGTGACGTACTATTGCACACGACCTTTTGTATGAGGTCTACCTCATGTAAACTGTTTCTATGTAGGCATTTTTAATTACAGATCCGACTAAAACCGCAGGATTGCGCTGGACACAGTCCTCATACAACCGATTCTATTGGAGATTACTTGGGGAGGCCTATGTCCAGCAGTGGACGTCTTATGGCTGATATGATGATGATCATGATAATTAATAACCAAGGCAACAAAATTATTAATAACTCCCAAGTGTACTCGGTAACAAATAAAGCAATTACGCCAGAACAATTAGGAGTCCGTTCTATACAGACGTCACTTAGCATAGCCATAAGCACTAGATAACCGGGTCGATGACCTCGTAAACTAAACAGCCGTGATTATATCCATTATGGAGTGGTCTAGCTCAGTGCTTCTCAAAGTGGGTGATGATACTTCGTGAACAAATTTATATGTTAAGGAAAAGGCATGCTTATATGAATTGTTTCTTTACTATATAAAGTGTTGTTCATTCCTTCCTCCCCTAATCACTTAAAAAATCGTTTTTTGTTTTTGGGTGACAGCCACGAAAGATCTCTGCGACCATCAGAGAATTTACTACTTAAGATGCCGGTTCATTCCACAATATTTTACCGGAGATCCTTCACAGTTCAAGCTGTTCAGTTGTGGAATGCGCTTCCTTTGTCGATCAGACGCGCGCAATCACTGCCGATTTTTTGGAGAATGGTAGAGGAGTACTACCTGTCATTGTAGTTGTTGCTTGCATATTATTCGTTTTATATTCTTCTCTTTATTTTAATATTATTATTTTTTTTGTGTGTTTTCGTGTGTGTATGTACGTATTGTATGTATGCCTAGGTGTGTGTGTGTGTGTGTGTGTGTGTGTGTGTGTGTGTTTGTTTGTGTAAGTATGTGAGTGTGTGTGTGTGTGGGTGGATGTTTTCTTTTATATATGTTGATTGTTTGTATTTATATGTACATTGGTTTAATTTATTATGTACCTCAAACTACCTAATTATTGTTTTATTTTTCTTCTGTCCAAAGGTTGCCTGGAAGAGATCGCTCTATGCGATAAGGCCGCCTATTGTACTGTACTGTTGTATGTTTTTCTTTGTTATTTAAATGTGTTGCTTATGGTATGTACATCCATAGGTGTAGGATAGATAGATAAAATGTATCGTATGCCCTTTAATGTACTGCTAACAATTAAAAAAACTATATAATTAAGGCATGAAAGCGTGACACGCACTAATTCAGACTAATTTAGAAAGAATGTTTTGAAATAATTTTAAATTTGGCCAGTACTTGCCTCTCACTCACACACTACTTGTCTATCTCTACTCCGAAACATCCACCGTATTGTACTTTCTATTCTAATTAAGTATTAATAAATACAAAGTATAACTGTGTAAAACTCAGTGTTATTCATTTAATCTAACAGAAAGAAAATCATTTTTTGACCGCACAAAATAAATGAATTACAAAAAATAATACAATGCATTGAATAAAAAGCACGTAGAGAAGGAAAAAAAAGAGATTAGGTAAACAACAATATTTTGAAAATAAAGGTATATGTTAAACATCGCATGTGGTTTTTGTCTTGAATTACGGAAACTTAAAACCAAGAAAGCTCTTAAAATACAGACTCAAAAAGTTTTCTTGTGTCGCGATGTAAAAATAACCTTTTCATCTCAAACAGTAATAAAATGGCATATATCGGGTTTAAATAAGAAAGGTATGTTTGTATGTTACAAAGTGTATTTGTCTATCCGTGTTTATTGTTGGTGCATTAATGATGCCATCCGAGAACAGTTTAAAAAAAAGGGCTGCATTGATCTCGGATGAGTTCCCGTGGGACATTATACGTGGTATATTTGAATAGATGATGAAGACCACACTCTCATCTATTTCTTCCACCAAATAACATGTATTGTCATGTATTTCGGTCTGAAAGGTGTCTGAGATGCAGTGAATTTACTAGGTAATATGGCATAAAATCCTCAAGTCATCCGGAAGAAGAAAAGGACAAAGGTTGGATACGCGTTAGTAATATCCTTGTGATATTACGAGCGTCTATAGGCTGCAGTAACGTTTACAATCACGCGGACTGTGTGCGTGTCTGTCGACCTGGTCTAATAAAAAAAATTAAAACTTATTTCGAGACAATGTTGTGAAACAGTGGGTGCTCTATATTTTATATTGTGTGGTCGGTAAGTTTGAGAAGCATTGGTCAGCCCGGGTATGTCGTCGAGTGCCGCAACAATATTCTGATGGGAAAGAAGATCTATATGGATTGGGTAAACAATGGCTAAGTTATGGGATTTGTATCTATTCTTGTGAGTAGTTTTCAGGATGTAATACCTACATGTCGTAATGTTTATACTGTTGGGTCTGAGATTTTTCAACAGCAGTTATGTTACTAATATCAGAAACGTGAAAGTTTGTGAGTATACTCGTAAATGTGGATCTATGGATAAATGTTTGTTACTCTTTCGCACTGGAACGGCTGGCCAGATATGGATGAAATTTGGCGCTCAGGTTATTGATAGTCTTGAGTAACATAGTTCACTTTTTATCCCGAATAAATGTCCCCATGGGGCAAATGTGGCTTTCTCTTTCTCTATGGAATTGTCACGACTTTTAGCATACTTTAGCTATCTAGAGACCAAAATTTGCCTTCTTCCCGAAACAACAAGAGATCCTTAGGGATAGAGTAAAGACCTCGCGGACAAAGTCACAGGTGGAATGCTAGTCTTAAATTTTGAACAAAGCAGACAACAGTATAATTACAAATATACTACTTAAATAGATATAAACAACATCGAAACACAGATCAAACACAAATATTATCATATAAATATTTGTCCTGGTTGGGAATCGAACCCACGGCCTTTGGAACATGATATGATCACTACCATTTCCGCCATCGGGCCAGTCTAATCCTAATCTCCTCTTAATCCTACAAATACGTTAGTGGAACCTTGTTTTGTTATAATGTACAAATCTACGGTATTCCAACATCACCTTCATTATCAAATCACATTACTTTAGTGAGGTAAATATACCTTTTTACAAAAAAAAATGTATAAGAATTCAATAGATCGATTGCTACCTGAGCGGAGATAATTAGCTGTTCAAGTGACGAGGTATGGAGCATTTACAGCTCGCAGCTGTTCGATCAAAGATTCCTATTGCCTTTTTGAAACTTTTAATGAAAATACTTTAATTTAGCCTTAATTCTCAATTTGTGTCGCAGCTGTCAAATTAATTAATTATTATTAAATCAGCGTTCACCACGACGCTCCTTTCATTTTGTGATTTGTAATTTATAAAAGTTTCACTTATAAAATATTTAATTCGGATTTATTGATTCCTATTGGAGTCGGTTTTGATTTTCGTAATAATGATTTTGTTTCTAAAATAAATTTGCTTTCTGTATAACATCGGCTACTAGTCAAGACTCCATTAAAATCTACCATAACATATCAACCAGGTCAGATAAGTAAAAGAAATCATTAGTTTTTAAAAACAAACACAACATAAGTATCTGGTTAGTGACTGGAAAAACAGTATACGCTTTAGTAATGAAATCTATGAATATTGTTACGAGGTCGAGTATGAAGCCAATTGAGGAAACGGAAGCATTTGCGCTCATTACGAAATTCATGGTGGCATTTTGGACGAACAGTGTGCCAAGCTTGCCAAATGCAGCCTATCCCAGCTGGATTCTCCTTAATGACCCTTCTCTCTGGCCAAGAGACAGGATGTAAATACAGTCTTATATGATAATAAAGAGAACAATATCTTGTTGAAGTCCTGTGAATTTAAATTTTTGTTACCGTGCTATGTTGGGTCTTCAGAAAAAAATTAGTTTGATGACTTTTTTTTTTAATTCCTACAACATCTCATACATTGACCTGACTCCGCGGTAGGTCGCTTCAAGCACTTTTGTTACGGACGCCAAATAATGGAGGAATCACAAATATACTACTACTGCTACTAAATACATGTATTTTACACCCGGACACAGAACGAACACAAAAATCATTATATAAATATCTGCTCTGGATGGGAATCGAACCCATCGGGCCCGTCAATTCTGATTAAATAATACGTTGTTAATTTTGCACACTTATTAAATGTGTGGTACCGGCAGAGTAGAATAGTACCTCCCCTTGTACCAGGTGTCCTAAGAGGAGACTGAGGTACGGGAATCGACAGCTTAAATACAACACTTAAATGGGCAGCAGCATTCCCGTCGCGAAACTCCGCTTTGCTATTGCCACCATGCTTGCCCAGCGCGGCAATTAAGGGCAAATTCCCCCTTTTATGGGGAGGCCTACGTCTAGAAATGGACGGTTCACGGCTAGTATGATGGTGATGAAATGTTCATGTATGTGCATGCCCACGGATCTCCGTGACTAATTGTTTGTCTTCCTGTTTTCACAGGAACTTGTGCTAAGATGACCCTGATGAATCGGCATTTAAAATTCGAAAATAAATTTGAATCTTATGAAAGTAAACAAAATAAAACATTAATTAAAGTGTATTGAATGTATCGAAACATACATCATAGATTGCAGGAAGTCCACTGCTGGACATAGTTCTCCCCATTAGAAGGGGGAATTTGACCATAAATGCGACGGTGGAAAGTTGTGCTGCTGCCCATCACAGCTGTTTCATTTGAGTTACTCTCTGTCGGTCCCAGTACCTTAATTAAAATCTAAAATCAATATCTCACAACACAGTGGTACAGGGGAAAGTGTTATTCTACTCTGCCGGTACCCACAATGGAGATTATGATAAATTAATTTAGGGAACTGAGATATACCTCTATATAACGGTCGCATGGGCACAGCTCTCTCATCTATTTCTGGCACAAATATTTATTTGTAAACTTTGTTAATAGTTTCAAGTAATTGAGGATTGAATTTCAAGAATATTTGTTAAAAACAGTTTAAACTAAAAATAGCTTTTTAATAATAAAGTTATAACGAACTTTTTGTTTTTATTTATTATTTTGTTCTTCCTTTGAACCTGCACATTGTCCCTTACGACTATAGAATTTATAATCCCCATGATATATGATGATATATACCTCCAGTTCACAAAGACGCGCCAATGATATTTTATCGCTAAAATATACACAAGCTGTAGGTTACCGTGACGCTTAACTTTACGCGGACCGTGTTTTGTTTGTAAAGGCAATGTGTCCCCCCCGGGCCCCGCTGTCTAACTTAGCGTTACTTCTGAAATTCGCCTATTGTTTTCCGTCACATTGTAAAGGTTGACGCGGGTCGCGTGCCAGATAAAATTTAATTTGTAAACGGAATTCACGGTGTCCGTCCATTCGTCCTCCGAACCGAGCTGTAAACTTGATGAAACGATGAGTAAACTTTTATAAAAATAACACGTATCAAAATAATTTTTACACTTTTTGGTAGACATTAAAATGTAGCAACCATTTCAATTAACCAACCATATCATTAACAAGAGGGTAAATTATGAAAGTGTAATATGAAAAAGGTATAATGCAGTGAGGTACAAGTAGTGTAGAATAGTACCTCTCCTTGTACCAGGTGTCGTGAGAGGCGACTAAAGTACCAGAACCGGCAGATGGCGGTATATATGTCCGATACAGTGTAGCTCAAATGCACAGGGCAGGATGGGCAGCCGCATCCCGTCATTGCAAAAGCTGCGATCTGCGTTTGCCAACACGCTTACCCAGCGCGGCAATTATGGGCAATATTTCCTCTTTCTTGGTGAGGTCTATGTTCAGTGGAATTCCGATGGCTGATGGCTAATGTAGAGTAAAGAAAGTAGATGAGCATTCCTGCGAAGGCAAATAGGAAGCCATTTGAGCTTATTACGAAATGTAGATATAGGTTAGGATTAGGTTACGTTAATATATACGTACAAACAAAATATGTATCTACAGTAAAAATTTTGGCGACACTCAAGCTTCTCAAGTTGGGACTCTGTCAAATCAAGGTAACTGGCATCTGCATAATCAAGAACAATAAGAAGAATATATAATAGATTGTGCAAGAGCAATTTTAGTGGCAGGTAGCAGGATGTTACGGAACCTCCTCAACGAGGCTGCAGATGCAAATAATTTACAACTAGTGATAGTAGTAGTTCTCTATTTTTTTAAATGTATAATAATAATAATAATAATAATAATAATAATAATAATAATAAACACTTAAAATATACGATACAAAACAGTAATCATTAAGTACAATTAGCGTCCTTACCGCAGTCAGCGATTTCTTTCAGATAGACCTTTGGATGGAAAGAGAAAGGAAACTTAGAGGTAGAAAGAGGTCTAAATAAAATAGATAGAAAGAAAAAGATATTAATATATTAAATATATATAGCATAAATAGATTTTACATCATCATCATATCATCATCACAGCCATTGGAAGTTCACTACTGGATATAGTCCTCCCCAAGCGAGGGGAATTATGCCCATAATTGCCGCGCTGGGCAAGTGTGTTGGCAATCGCAGAGCGCAGCTTTTACGACGGAGATGCTGCTGCCCATCCTCATCCTGTGCATTTAAGCTGCAATGTATCGAATACTGTTATAGATATACCGCCATTTGTCGGTTCTGGTATCTTAGTCGCCTCTTACGACACCTAGTGTAGAAGGAAGTACTTTTCTACTCTGCCGCTACTTCACGGCTCGGCGCGATGAAATATTTATAACATAAATAGCTTTCATAAGGAAATATAATTAGATTTTACTATAATGAAAGAAAGTGATTCTTCACCAACCGTTTAAACGCAGGCAGGGACTGCGTGCATCAAATTTTGAGCGGGAGTACATTCCGCAAACCGACAGCCTTGGCCGTAAAAGACTTACCAAAAAAAACGTTGCAGAATGCAGAGGCGATTTAAGTAAAAGGTTCTCTGATGACTCTAGAAATTTCTTGTGGCTGTTACCAAAAACGAAACGATTTTTAAGATATGACCCTTCTATTCCTACCCGATTCCTACCCTAGGAAGGGTCAACCAGAATCTTGAAAAATACAGAAAGACATTACCTGATTACTTGTAAAGGCCTAAATTTATTAAGAAACTTATTTGAAGGTATACTTCCCTTGGTCCCATGGTCATCAGATCAGCCTTGTTTATGGTTGTTATATAGTTTAATTTGAAATAGCGTTGATGTATCATAGCGTCTAAATCAAATTAAAATATTTTTTTTATTCAAGTAGGCCCATTACAAGCTTTTTTATTTCGTCAAAAATAATAAATAGAACAATTTTAATTCAGAAATATCATATACGAAATTATATTATATTTATAACACTAATGACCCTGATGACCCGACGGGAACATAAGAACGGTCTTATAAAGTATGTTTAATGCAGGTTACACGAGCCACCAGAAACAAACCTACAAGAAAAACTGGTGGATATCAATTCTTTAGCAGGCAGATAAGACAACCTTCTTAATTTATCCACAACAAAGCACTGGAGGGCCGAGGATGGAGGGTCGCTGTGAGACAAAGAAGGCTTGTCAGTGTCAGACCGAGCTGAAAATAAATCTTCTATTCTATCTAAAGTCTTATTAAATTACTAATGTTTAAAAATAATGTGCACATTCAATGTAATATTCAATGTAATATTTCTTAGGCAAGCTTACCGGGTTCCGTTTCATTAAGCCAATGCAAAGTGAAACAAAGGTAGAGTAGCGCTCGTTACTCCGGCCCATTGTTGGCGAGTCGGCGCGGCGTCGCCACAACGGGAACTAATCTAATTCTCCCCGGAGCCCGACCCGCGCGGACTCAATACCGCGTTCTACAACAAAAATATTGCTATATACAATTAAAACTTATTAATAGCATTAACTTAGTGCCACGTGTGGCTGCCACATACCCACTTTATAACTTTACCATTGCACCACTCAACTTAATTTAGCAAGTCCGAATAAGGAGTTTCAATTTATATATACAGAAAATGTAGGAAATTTTCTTTATATATTTACATATAAAGAGAAGTTTTCACTGAAATATAAACGCATGCGCAGCCATAACCGGTCATAGCAAGAACGTTATCATTTGGATAGTTCGTAATTTATCTGTTGTCTGATTGTCGGAATACAAGTGCTTTAAGCGACTTATCACAAAGTCAGGATAATGTATGAGATGTATGAATTTATTAAAAAAAAATAGAAAATGTTTGAAGAAGGGATAAAGAAAACTAAAGTAATGAAATAGAGGTTACCAATTTGTATGGAAAAATGATTGGCAACGATTTTGATTTACATTTTGAGATTCATGCTCTCAAAAACATTTCATTGAATAAATAAGTCTTTCATGATTTAGTGAAAATCAAATCTAGTAAAAAAGGAGCTTTAGGTTTCTACGGTAGAAATCGAAATATTATATTAAAATAAAATTATGTATTCACAAAAAGTTCATTTAAAAATAATATTCGTGATTTTTATACTATTGTACTCTTTATGAGTACTCTAAAAAGAAATTGTTATTTGGGTGCATCAGTGTGTAGGTGTTAAGATTTATAATTTTTGTTATCTACCCATGCGAAGCCGGTGCGCGCCGCTAGTGAATAATAAACATTACATATGCATCTCGTCCGATAAATCTCTAATTCATAATATGTTGGATGACTGCCAACAATATGAAGCAAGTACTTATGATAAAATTGATTATTGTAACAACTAGCTGTCAGACCCGACTTTGTCCGGGCACATATTTCTCCCCGTTGAATCCGTTCTCTTCAAACTTATAATATTCTTACCTGCTCACAAATATTAGGAAATACAAAACATTCCATAGAAAATCGCAATCCCGTAGACTCTGTACAAACCTGAGTCTTTAACAATTACAAACACAACAAACAAAGAATTATCTAATTTGTTGCATCCGTAAGAGGCTACTGAGGTACCAAAGCCGACAGATAGCCATAGGGCGGGAATGGGTAGCAGCAAGTCCGTCGCGAGAGCTGCGCTCTGCGATTGCCAACATGTTTGCCTCGCGCGGCAATTATGTCATCATCATAATTCCAGCCATTGGAAGTACACTGCTGGACATGAAATGAAACATGCCTCCCCAAGAAAGGAGGAATTTTGCCCATAATTGTCATGCTGGGTAAGCGTGTTGGCAATCGCAGAGCGCAGCTTTCGCAATAGGTAATGCTGCTGCCCGTCCCTACCCTCTGCATTTGAGCTACACTGTTTCGAATAGATATTCCACCACCTGTCGGTTTTGGTACTTTAGTCACCCCTTACGATATCTGGTACAGAGGGAGGTACTATTCTACTATGCCGGTACCTCTCGACTCATTGGATAAGGCTATACATAGTAAGCTAACATTTATTAAAATCAGCTCAGTACCTAGTTGCGAAGTTTATTGCGGTCAAACAACGTGGCACGAAAGAATAAACTTCTAAAATAGGACATCTGCCTATTTTTGGCGTAATCAGTACGGATAAAAGACACCTAACTTGCCTAGAAAGCCGTCACTAAGACCCGGAGAGAAGATTTATATCTTGTTAAAGTAGAATTTTTCAATGAGACTTTATTTTCTGATAAAAATTTAGGGGACATTATTTTTTAAAAGGGTTGCCAGACTAAATCTTTCAGTCTTTTTCTTTGAATGAATTAAATCGAATCTATTCTATCCATTATATCACCTGTAAAACGTCTGTTAGATATATTTAGATATAGCTAACCTGACAGATGTTGTCTTGTCTTAACTATATATATATAGAAAAATTATGTACCGACTATAAATATATATATAGATATAAACAATCCTATACCTCAAGTTCAATCGGACAAGTGAAGATCAAATAGCACACCGTAAGCAAAAAATTTTAGGTCCAATAGTTTACTACTTGATCTCGGATTAACACGAAAACACATAATTTTTATATACCAATACTAACGACTCGCCCCGGTTTCAGACGGGTGCTATGAGACTGAATAGTTATAATGGGCTATCACTAAATATGACAAATCCCACCGCGAACTTTTTTGTAGGCCTTTTAGTGGTGTAGAATACTGAAGAATATTCATATACACATTCAATATCATTATCATATCACCCATAAAAAGTCCACCTTTGAACATAGTCCTCCCCAAAATAGGAGGATTTTTACCATCAACTCCGCGACGAGGATGCTGCTGCCCTTTCCCACTCTGTAGTGTTTTGGTGTTTAAGCTGTGCTGTTTCGGATGGATAATATCTATTTATATATTAATATTCTATAATTTGTCCCAGATTTTGTATACCGTATGATTTTTTTGGAATCTAAATATATCTATTTAATATATTTAATTTTTTTAAATGTGTAACCGAAGTAACTATTTTCAACATCAGCTGATTGGCAACGGAAGCCACGTCTTAAAATTTTTCGAAAAGTACAAAAACACTTATTTCATATATATTCAATAAAAAGCTGTAAAGCTGTAGAGTAATTTCATATACTGCTATTTCGATATTATCTATAAATAATAAACATAAATTATATTCATTTGTATATACACGAGTATATAAAAAGTCTATTGTTTCTGAGTAGTATTATAAAAATACGTATAACACACTCAAAAAATGTAGGTAAATCACACGATTTATATCGAAAGAAATACCATGAGAGTTAGACAGCAGTTTACATCCTCCGGGGCCGGATGATCAGACGCTACGAATCTCTTTTATTAACCCGTTCGCCGGCCACTCAGAGCACCTCTCAGATTTATGCGGCGTTTGCCGAAATATTGCTGTAAATCATAGTGAAATATCGTCATGGTCTAGCGCCGCGTCTAATTATATCCCGGAACAATGATGGATGGACCTATTTTAAACGCGGAGCGTTATCTTTCTAACGTTCTGACTGTGTAATGTATGTATTTCTGTTTTAAAGTGGGTTAGTTTTTTTTAATGGTCTAACAATTATCTAATTCTTTATCATCATATCAGCCATTGAAAGTCCACTGTTGGACATAACGCTCCTTGTCCACTGTTGGACACGGGCAGAAGTAGTGGCAATCGCAGGGCACAACTTCGTAACAAGGATGCTGCTGCCCAACCCCACCCTGTAGTATTTAAGTTGTGCTGTTTCGGATGGATATGCCGCCATCTGTCGATTCCGGTACCTTAGTCGCTTCTACGACACCTGGTGAAGCGGGGAGTTCTATTCTCCTTTGCCTTGTGTACTATGAATAGTATAAAAAAATAAATATACACCTGCATTTACGCTGCTACGCTGCGCAGACAGGTCATATATAACATCTGTCATCATGTAGCAAATCTCTTAAGGCTGGACTGATATCACTGGAGGAATATTTCAACTTAGTTTTCTGCAAGTTCATTATACGAGCCACTAGAAAGGAACCTACAAGAAAGACTGGTGGTAACAAATGTTCCATCAATACTAAATGTTATTGTTAGAGTTAATGGAACCCTTACCGGCATCAGCGCTAACTAACCGTTGTCTTAAATTTTTTAAATTCTTTTTCGACTTCGGACAACTGAACAATCGTAAATGAAATACTTAAATGCATATTTACAACACCCAGATGTAAAAAAATATAAAATATAATCATATGAATATATTTGTCCTAGGTGGGGATCGAACCCACGACCTATAGCGCACAAGATAGGGCTACTACCATCTGAGCCATCGGACCCGATGCAATATATCTCAACCAAGATATTTATGCGTTATATACGCAACAATGCTAGATGGCGCAAGTGTTATTTATAAATGTAAACACAATAATATTATGACTACAACTCATATAAGACGCGCCGCGTGCACTCTTGGCGCCAACTCAGCCGCTAGTAATATCTATACTAATAAATAAAACTGAAGTGTCAGTTTATAACTGATTTTCAATTAATGCATATGAAAGCATATTAAAGAAAAATAATGCTTTGGACTGTGTTTGTTTGAAATAATTTAAATTTTTTATAATTTATATAAGGAGTCAGTCAATTTACTAACATTTTAAACTGCTATCTGCAACAACTTAAGCTAAATATAATAAACAGAAAATAAGACGACACCGGAATAACAAACAATATTATCTTCCGTATAAACACTCTATAAAAAACTAAATGTAACTGAATAATAATAAATAAACATTATTAAATGTTTTTGAATCATTTAAATTATTAATGATAACTCAAGCTAATTGTTGGATATGACCAGAGAACAATGCCAGGGTTGTTCCAGTTTGCGGCACTTTTTCAGGAAGGTGTGTAGTGGGTTTTGCAACGTTAATCTGATGTGTGAAGAAATTTGGCTCCAAATTTTTGCAGCGGCGTACTTGATGCAACCCCTAATTCTGACAAGTACCGGCCATATTAGTAATTAATATAAATGACTCCTATCTCTCATAGAAGCCGAGTTATTATATCTAACTATGAATTTATTACAAAGGTAGACGACAAATGGTAATCCGACAATTGGTGGTATATAACCATGCAACAGAATGGGGATAAGCAGGAGTATTCTCGTCGCAGTCTCGGCAGTTATGGCCCAATTCCCCCTTTCTTATGTCTGTCCGGTAGTAGACGATCTACAGTAGTAAGGTATATTTCAATTAAAAGATGACTCATCTTTTAATTGAATTATACCTTTAAAGCACCTTAAAAGTACCGGCGGCGTGGAACGGTACCTCTCCCTGTACCAGGTGTCGTAAGAGGCGATTGAGGTACTGAAAACGAGAGATGGCGGTATAACCATCTGGAATAGTTCAGCTTCAATCCTACAGAGGGGGGGGGGAGCAGCAGCATCCTGTTCGCGAAGTTGTCTGTAATTGCCACGCCTGCCCTGAACTCCCTATCTTGGGGAAACCTATGTATGTTATGCGTATGTTGTAAATGTTAGATTTAATACAAAGCGAACAAAGGCGGGGGCTGCAGCCATCCACAAATAAAAACGCAACAATATTCTAATATTTGTAAATAAATACGTTCCCGACATTAAACATATTTTTCTTAAACCTTATTGCTGTGTATTCTTCAAACGCGTCTGTCAGTTTCCATGAGGTTTACGGGTTGAAAACGAGATTCAAATAAATACGTCAGTGCGGTCTCTGGGATAAACGCGCCGCCCGACCGCCGAGCGCCGGGCATGTTGCTGAGAGGCGCGACGACGTCCTTACGCTGCACAGCTCACAAGCACTCAGTATGTACTCTATGACTAACTTTACAAACTAGCATACGGCCCGGGTGATAGTTAGCGTCAACGTAGTCTTTCCTTTTATCAAAAGTATATCACTAGCGCGTTGCCAACCTTGAGACTTCAAGATATTATGTCACATCACCCATTTTGACAGTCTCTCTCATCCTTCAATCCGGCAGCAATGAGAATTTTGCTGTTTGGAGAAAGAAATAGGTAAGTGTAAGGTACCAATGTAGACCTTTGTATGAGGTCTACTTCTAGTACAGTAAGTTTCCGCTTCGGAGAACTGTACTTCGGACGAGTTCAACTGAACCCAGGTCTCATTGTCAAGCGAACCATGTGCTTGTCGCCTTAGTCATATAAAAAAGCGGAGCACTGAGAAGAGTCTAACGTGTTGTTAAATAAATTTATAAATCGTTTGTATACACAAGGTATGGTATTAAAGTATAACAAAAACAATAAAAGGAGCTCATGATTTACTAATAATATAGCATGGAAATCATTAGCAATGTCTGCCATAATTACGTTACCTAGTACCAGAATTCCAATAATTATTATGAGTTATTAAAATTAGCTAGATTTCAATAAATTCTACCACATTTTTAAATCCTTTTTTGAATAAAAAGTCTATTAGCTTACTGCCAAGCTCTGTCAATTCATTTGCGATGTTGTTATAGTTTCAGGCGCACATTGCAATACATTTTTTTTATATTTGCATGTTTTAATATTTTCTAGGACCAGTTTATATGTATCACTCTATTACGTATGCGCGATAACATAAGATTACAATTGGTTTTAAGTTATTGTTCTTACTTAACTTAAAGTATATTTAAATGTTTTTATTTTATTAGAAATGTTTTCAATCCATTTGATGTTTCCAGTTTAGGAATTGGTTTATTGTTACTTTATGGAATTTTACATACGTAACTTCATGATCTTAGTGATATTTAGATATAAACTTAACTTTAAAAATTATATCTCCTTTATAAGCACAGCAGCTTGTAAAGTTGAGTATTTTACGTTACACTATTTAATTATAGTAGCCGTGTGGTACCTGAAGATTAGAATAGTACCTCCCAGAAGTCGTGAGAGGCGACTAAGGTGCCAGAACATACAGATGGCGATATATTCATTCGAAGCAGTGCAGCCCAAATGCATAGGGCGGGGCTGGGCAGTAGTATGCCCGTCCCAAAACTGCGCTCTGCGATTGCCAACACGCTTGACCAGTGTGGCAATTATGGGCAAAATAGTCCCTTCCTTGATGAGGCCTATGCGCAGCAGTGGACTTCCAATGGCTGTTATATTGATTGATTTTTTTTTATTATTCAATACCAAAATAAGTACTTAAAATATATATTATTTAATTAGGATACGTGATATAATGGGAAGGTACTATTTTACTCTGCCGGCACCACACATAGTAAAAACTAATGTATTTAGAATATTTTTTAAATTGTTAATAGAAATGAATTAGTAATCTGTGTACTAAATGTATTTATTAAAGTGATTACTTTAAATTTATTGCATTTACTAAATGCATTTTTTACCCAAAGCAAATATTTATATGATGATATTTGTGTTTATGTTGTGTCTGGTCTTTAAGTTGTATGTTTGTGATTCCCCTGTTGTCTGGCATCCGTAACAAAAGTGATTTAAGCTACTTACCACTGAGTCAGTTCATTGTTCAAAAAATTATTATATATGATTTGAAATTTCAAAGATGTCATTTATACATAATATAAATAAAAGAGGGTCTAAAAAACCTCCCTGAAGAACACTGGTCCTATTTTCACTACCCATAGATTATGGATACATTGCAAGCGGTTTGCACGAAGCATTTTACTGGTATGCTTGCCCTGTGGATACAACCTAATGGATACAACCCCGCTGCAGTCACCTTCGTATTCAAACGGCGCGGGCGGGGCGAGGGCCCGCCGGCAATAATCCGGCACGCTTGACGTCCCTGCTCCTTTGTGCCCCGGTAACTGACAACTTGTTTATTATATAACAATCACTTTTCAAAGGAAATGGCTAGCTGCGTGATGACATTATTTTATTACGACATTATTTTTGTACGTTAAGCATATCACTTCTATAAGAAAAAGGCGTACTGTACGTTTTAATATTGTATAAAACTGTGACGTATTAATTAAGTTAATATGAACTGAATTGTTGTTTTAGTTACTGCGCACGACATCAGATTAGGTAATGCTAACAGCAAATTTTTAGGTCGATTCATTAATTGTATACAAAAAGTGCCATGCAGCTTGACCTGAGAATACCCATATAACTTATATCATTTGAATTTTTTATTAGACCAAGTCGACAAACAAGCATGCAGTCCGCCGATGTCAGGCGATAGTAAGCGTCACTGCAGCCTATAGACGCTCGTAATATCACAAGGATATCACTGCACGTTGCCAACCTTGTGACTTGAGGATATTATGCCATTACCCAGTAAATTCACTGCCTCTCTCCCCCTTTAGACAAGCAATGAGATTACTGCAGTTTAGCGGTAGAAATAGGTGAGAGTGAGGTACCAATGCAGACGACTTTTGTATAAGGTCTACCTCATGTAGAGTTATGTGATCTATATGTACCGCCAAATGGCAACGTTTGTATTGTTGTGTTCCTGTTAGAAGGGTGAGAGAGGCAGTGAAATTATTGGGTAATGTGACGTAACATCTTCATGTCGCAAGGTTAGCCACGCGCTAGTGATATCCTTGTGATATTACGAGTGTCGGTTGGCTGCCGTGACGCTTACTATCAAACGGACTGTATGCTTGTTTATTGACGTGGAGTAATAAAAAAAAACACACGACATCTTAAACATTAAATTGACTCTGAGATACGTCGCTTACGGCGACTCTGGAATTGACATCTGAGTAGTCCAGCATGAAATTCGTATTATATATTAACCGTTCAAACGTGAACCAATTTTAGTGAATTTTGGCATGGTAGCTTGAACATTATGAATGAATAAAACATACTTTTAAAAATAAATCTTGACGAGCTGTATTTTAACATAATTTTCAACAATGTTTTATTCAGGTTTCAATCATCATCGTATCAGTCATTGGAAGTCCACTGTTGGACATAGGCCTCCCCAAGAAAAGGGGAATTTTGCCCGTAATAGCCGCGCTGGGCAGGCGTGTTGGCAATCGCAGAGCGCAGCTTTGGCGACAGAGATGCTGCTGCCCATCCTCGCCCTGTGCATTTGAGCTACACTGTCTCGGATGAATATACCGCCATGTCGGTTCCCATACCTTAGTCGCCTCCAACGACACCTGATACAGGAAGAGGTACTATTCTACTCTGCTGGTACTTTAATACACCAACGGGTTAAAAGGAAAGTGAACTCATTTTAAAAGCAGTATAACCTTGCCCTATTTTCGCTTCACACCCTAAGCCAGCGTTCGCACGCTTTACAATCATCTGTCTCAAGTGCCTGTACAGCAGGCTGGCACGTTATTATGCGGACGGAGTCGCGGGCGGCGGCTATATGAACTATGACGTGTACAAAGTGTAAAAGTGAACAAGAGTGAACAAGTTCGTCAGCTTCGTTTGCACCAGTCGTTGGAACTTTGCTTCGGTTCGCTGTTTTTAAAAAATTGTTGCCCCCAGTTTGTTATGAATTGCTTTCGGTAAGTATATTCGTCTATAGTAATTTTTAACGTACTGTAACTGCTAAGTAATGGTCGTATATGTAGCACTTTCAACAAATATTTACTAGAGTTTGAGGAGTTGAACCTACGACTTTTGGATGATATGTATGGCTTCTTTGCTACCGACCCTAGAAAACTATTTAATTTTTTTAGTACGTTATGTGTAACGCTGTAAGCTGTGTGGTGTTATGTTAAGGTTGCCTGTAACCATAACCTTAAACAAAAATATAAAAAAGTTAATTCAACGACGTTTTGAAGCCGTTAAAAAATGTGTTTATTATGAGTACTGAACTTCTAAATATTAGAAGTGTGTAGTGAGATGATATTTTGTAATATTAATATTAAAAAGCTTTAAATAGAAGTCAATAGGGGGACGCAAGCAATGGCTTCGCGTCATGCAATGCTGGATTAGGTTTAAATTGACTAGTGTATTTTAATATTATAAAATATTAAAATAAACAATATTAAAGAGGAGGCGATGTAAGTGAACTTTATGTCGTTTGTTTGTATTTTAAGGAAAGATAATTATTGTAATTAAATAATATTCGCTGTAATATTGTAAAAGGCGCGATAAATAAAACATAACTTTGCATTTCCAAAAAACATATGTTTATTTTTAAACAATTCATTTTTAAAAACCTTAATAACATTTTTATATTATAATTATAAATAACTTCATGAAAAATATAAATTAAGTCTACACGTGTTTAAATAACATGTTCAGTTTCATGTTCATAGATAGACTCAATTTCCAATATTAATTTATTTTGATCGGTACGAGCTGTTAAAAGGGAGATTGTTTAACACGTTATCTTTGAGTGATCACACCATAGCCATGCCGTTGTTTGCTTGTTAGGTAAGTCAACAGGGTGTAAGGGAACGCGTGAAATAATCGAGTAGTTACAATGTTATTTTGTGTATATTGTTCGGTTAAGTGACACGTATAGCAAGCAGTATGTGATGTCTCGAACCAAACAAACAAAAAATCGTATAGAAATAAAAGTATGCATTTGAGACTTGTAATTTTGAAAATCATTAGGTCTAATTCTAGGCAATATATTGATGTCATCTTGTTACTAGTTGGCTTCGCAGATTATCGTGAGGTATCGTTCTGACGTCCCGGAAACAATTGCCGCGCTGGTCAAGCATGTTAGCAATCGCTGAGCGCTGAATTCGCGACGGCGATGCTGCTGCCCACCCCCGCTCTGTGCATTTGAGCTATACTATTGTAGTTGGATATACCGCCATCTGTCGGTTCTGGTACCTTAGCTGCCTCTTACAACACCTGGTACAGGGGGAGGTACTATTTTACTCTGCCGGTGCATCACGGTTTTTAATAAAATGGCAGAATATTAAATAAATCAATAAATTATTATGTTTATATTTACAATAAACGTAAAATATGATCTACGTAATATAAGCTTTTGTAACATTCAAGATAAAACATTGTAATGGCAAAAGTACATATTTACACATTATCATCATCATCGTCATATCAGCCATTGGAAGTATTAGCCACTGCTGGACATAGGGCTTCTCAAAGGAAAGGGGGATTTTCCCAGAATCACAGAGTGCAGCTTTCGCGACGGGGATGCTGCTGCCCATCCCTGCCCCGTGCATGGATATATCGCTATAACTCAGATCTGGTACCTTGGTTGCCTTTTTTGCCACCTGGTACAGAGAAAAATACATATTCTACTCGTGATTAAAAGTCCTGGCTCCTGGGGATTTTACTATAACTAGGTTGTCAATCAGACGTACGGTCCTCGTAATAGTAAACATACGGCAGCCTTTAGACGCTTTTGTTATCACAAGGATATCACTAGCGCGTTGCTAACCATTTGATAGATTACCATTGAAGATATTATGTCAAACCCAGTAATTTCACTGTCTCTCTCACCCTTCAAGTCGGAACACAATAATGCGAATACTGCTATTTCGTGGTAGAAATAGAGGAGAATGCGATCCCATGCACCAATATATGTGGTCTACCTCTAACAAATCACTCCAGTCTAAAGCCAAATTGCAGCATTAAGATAATGGTGGACACGAGCGCTGACAGTGCGCGCAGCGGGAGCAAGCCTGTGATATCCAACGCGTCGGCTACACGGAGTCGACTCGCAGAAACGCCGTGTAAGCGCGCAATCTTGCTGGCCTTGACGCGAGTCATCTCTACTGGGAAAATTATTTTACTTAATACTCAAAAGTTTACTTTCCAAGTCTTTAAAAAAATATAAAATGTGTGTATATAATTTGTATAAACATTTAAAAACTGTAAGCCAGTGGACTCCACCCGATAAGTCGGTATCACATGAAAAGTTTCAGGAAAAAAATCAAAACCGAGGAGAACTTCGAGCCGAGGAGATTTGAGTGAGAAGAGTTCGCACTCTTGGGTAGCTTGTCCATTGCACTGACCACTGAGTCACTGAACATTTAATATTTTACCTACAGAGGTGTGACCATAAAATGCATCGTTAATACAAACATAAAAATAAAAAGTGTTGTTATATGATAAATGTATTTACTACTTTGATAAACTGCGTCATCTCTTGACGCAGTTCTCTGACTTGTTCCATCATTGATATTAAATCTCCTCACCCGGCTAGATAATGTACGGCGATAATGAACTATTCACAGCTGCTATACTGTTGCATGTACCAGGAATTATGTATATTTTACTTGCTCACCATCAACATCTGAATCCTGCACCGCCACAACCAGCTGTGCGAGTCGATCGAGCGGTGTCGCTAGATACTGCCCCAAAGCCCCATACCGCACGAACACCGATAGATCTCGAAGCAACAGCGATATATTTACAATGTTTAGTAATATTCCTGAGGACTGAATAAAATTTTGAAAATTAGTACAATACAAATAAAGAATATTAGCTACAGAACTATCAGTATATTATTTATAGTTAAGTTACAAAGACAGAACATTTGTATTATTCTTTGCAACGTAAAGAACAATACAAATGTTCTCTCCCAAAATCTACATGGCCGATTTTGGATTCTAGTACAAAAAACTACATTCTTATAGAGTAAAATTATAGATTCCTACTTAAAATGGAAAATCGTGCATGGAGTTTGTATTTTTGTCCGTTTGTAACAAATAATCACAAAAACTATGGAACCGACTTCAATAACTCTTTCATTTATATAAAGTTACATTATCAATAAGTAACATAAATTAAATATATAACACTAATCCTCACGGAGAACAGAATTACGCGGGAAACCGTAGAGCGCTCCTATAAATATCAGCCGCAAGACTCCCACAACTAGTAATAGGCCTTCCGAATTAAAAATAGGGCTAGTTGTATGCGGCCAATATATAACGCGATCTTATGGCTATAATCAGATCATATATACACCTTATGGATGGACGCTCTATGCTGCACTCAGTCGTCTGCGTGCTAAGTGGTCTGCTTATTTGTTAATCCGATTGGCTAAGTCGGTAACTTTGGTTATTTTATAAACCTCCTCGTGTTTGATTCGATTACGCAAACTAACTTCGAGCATTGCCCTCTCTACAATTCTTCGGACTACTTTGACTACACTGATCAATTAGTTCAATAACTATAAATTATCTATTAGTCTATAAATTGGATTGCTCATAAACTTACAGTTTCAAAACTTATTGTGTATGTAGCTACAATCATTACAGAGCGAGTGGCTGAGTAAAATGAAGTAGCTAAAGCCATCACTATCTGAAATAAAAAGAAAATAATAAAAAGACACGATTAAAGTAATAAACCAATAAAACCTCAGTTACCCTTTATTACATAAGGTTCAGTCGTTCCAGAGATTATCCAGAACAAATGGAGAGAGACAAGTATGTTCTGCCAATTAAATTATATAAAAATATTAAAATGACAATGAAAAAATAGGTGACAGAAAGGTGAAAATTTAGGGTTGTATGTATTTTGATACCACATAATAAAAAAAATTTAAAATTGTTTGGTGTGAACACCCCTTATCGCATAGAGGTATAAAGATAGATAGATAGTAGCCGACTCTCAGACGTACTGAATATGCATAAAAAAATCGTAAAAATTGTCAAGCCGTTTCGGAGGAGTATGGGAATGAATAATGTGACACAAAAATTTTACATATTAGAAGAAGAAGAAGAAGATGCATGTAGTACAAAGCGGTTAATTTAATATTACAAACAGATACTTTAAATTTATTCATATATTTTCAGAAGTCGATGGGAGCCCGGAACTTTCCTATTACACTAGTGCGTAATAATGTTTTCTAAGATTGAACAACTCTTTTTTTTCTTTTCACAATATTGCAACAATACAATAATAAACGATAATTCACATATAAAAATATTGTTTATTTTGATCGTAAAGTTTTGTAAATGTGTGCATACTTAAAATAGCATACCTAACTTACTTGCAATTCCCAAATCTTTGTAATCCTCTTCAAAATATGCAATATTTTCTTATAGCAAAGGAGTATATCAATTTCACTTTCATTTTTCTCGACCCCATCAAGTGTCGCTTCAAGATGAAAGTTCAAATACCGGATCCTTCCACTCAATAACTTGGTGAAGCTCGACAGACAAACGATTTCTACGTCACATGTTATATCGACATACGTCAGAGGCCACTCGTTTCTTCCATGGATGCAAAACATAGTTAAGTTAGTGAACATATGGAACAAGAGCAAAAGGATAGAACATAATTTTTGACACATTCCGTTCAGATCACGCTTTCGGTATCCCAAATTGTAATCCAAGTCCTCGATTTCCGTAATGAGTTTATTGATCTTATCTTTCCGACAATTATCAATTATTTTGATGGTTGTTGTAAAGAAGTATATCGAATAAAATATGTATAAACTGGAGAAGTGGTACATGGCGAATTTAGAATCTACTAAGGTGATGATAGAGTGGAGATGGCCAATGGAAACGACTGTCACTATACCAATTATGAAGTAGAGGTACAGACGAAAGCGGAGAGGATTTTCTCTAGTGGATGTACAAAACATCGAGATAGAAAATGGATATAAAATACGATAGTGTAGAAATTGTCGCCTGATGGAACTTTCGGACATATTTGTCTACGATTATCAGTGTCTATGTGTTACGTATTAAACAAGGCGCGTTCAACTGATGACCTGGTGTTTGGGCAGGCCGTAAAAGCTTAATTGATTATAAATACTGATTAAATGTACAGTCAGCGTAATGCTGCGTAATGATTATTTAGTAACCTATTTTTGGCAGTTATATTCATAATAAATCAAAAGTTTTAAGGTTCTTGTGTTATTATTTATTGTACACATACCAGCAACCACACATGGAGGATGGAAGTTGCAAGATGTAGAGAAATGTGTAAGATAGAAAGAGTTAAGTAGGATGGATTCAATTTTATTTGTGAATCTATTTGCGATATATTCATTAATGTATAACAATTGCTTGAAATAACTTGATTATGCTGCTGATCAAAGGATTGAGATAGACCTGAGTTATAATATTATATATATATAATATTGTGCTAATAGAGGATGTTGTGAATTTTGATAATTTTATATTAGTATATTAACTTATCCCCTGTACCTTCGTCCGCGTGGACTTACTTTTTTAATTTCATTAGGCTAATTTTATTATTATCGAGGCTACTTTATTTAATTATTTTGTAACCGTCTTTAAATAACTTGGCAGTGATAAAATATTTTAAGAATGAGCTTCTATATTAAAGGATTTATAAAAAATAAATAATGGCTGTTAATATAAGGTAGAAAATATCAGGGCCAATAAAATCACAAAGTAAAAATAATATATAATGACATGGCAACAAATACTATCAGTAAGATACCAAATATTGTACTTTTGACAACTATAATATATATTCTGGTATATATACTATATATACCAGAACGTATATAAAAATACACGTTCTGGCTGCAATTCTGCAATATTTGTAAATTCTTAAATTGGTACGATAGTAAAGTATTAGAATTTCAGTGTTTTATAATTAAAATTTTAGAATGTTAAATGAATTTGAAACTGCGACTAGGTCGCTCGGTGTAACATGTGACCCTATTGCGCGCAAGCTGAGCGAGCGAAGCGAGCATGTTGTTGGAGCAATTCAAAGTAAACCACAAGAAATAACACCATAGACAAACTATGTATCTTTAACTTTTAAAATGTAGCACTTATCATGTTTTTTATTACCATGTTATTATATTTTTAGCTTCTCAGTAAACTTTATCATCATCAGCAGCTAAAGAACGTCCACAGCTGGACAATGGCGTCCCCGAGAAAGGGAAATTTTCGCCCATAAGACACCTCAGTCTCCTTTTACAATACCGAATATTTATATCAAATTTGATCGAAATTAGTTTACCGATTAACCCGACAGACATTTATTGTATCCGTACTAACAATCACATTACTCATATAGACGCCATACATTTTATTTTTTGTAGTTCACTGTACAAAGCAATCCATTTACAAATGACTCACACAATCAGTCATTCTAACTAAAACAACGTAATTTGAAAGGTGCCTAGGTGGTACATGTATAAAAAGGTCTTTATGGGAAACCGTTTGTAACGTGTCGCATAATTGGATTACAATTTGATGGGCATGAAACACATTTGACTGACAACGTGATAAACTTGAGTCTGGGCGTAAAAATCTGCATACATTCGACCGATTTGTGTTGTATCAGAATATTAAATAAACAAAAGAAAATATATCGTGTCATTCTATTCGAATGAAACTAGTATTGTTCGAGATACATTTGCCGACGCTTATTCTAAAAATGAAACACAATAAAAAATCATGTCTATCAGAAACTAAATCACTCTCGCGGGAGTTGAGTATATTTTTCAAGGAAATATCTCGTCCCGAATTATCTCGAATTCCTAATGCACTATCAAGAAGAAATTATTCATCTTATAATTATCATGACAAAGATAGCATGTCAATTGCATTGAATTACCTTGTCTTTTTCTTGCAATTTCTTGTAAAAAAAGTATTTATTTCTTATTAACAAAATATTATCGAAACTAACAACCAATAAGGGATTTTACATTTGTAAACTAAACATGTACAAAACATAACAATAAGAGGCTACACACAAATATATATCTATACATACATATACAAATATTCAAATACATATACATCCACATACTATCACTTATTATTCGCGAAAATAACATTAATATATATAAAAAAAACAAAAGAAAAAAATTCAAACTTAACTTTTCCTAAAATAACTTTTTGTGATAACTCAAAAAATTATTGTATTGGCCAAGAAGCAAGAAAAATAAATTAAAAAAAAAAACAATTTACTATTTTTTAATTTATTTTATTTCTGTTGATAATTGAAATTATTCTAAATTCTGTTATTTTTTTGAACACTTTGCTTACGAGAAGACTGGTTCATCGAGCAGGTGCTTTCTGCACTACTTGTTTGCCGAATTAGCATTCATAGCGTATTGGCGCATTTTCTGCGTTTCCCACAGCGCGAGCCAACCGCCGGAATACCAACGACCGTTGGGTAAGTGCACGTTTTGTATTGGCTTCCATACCGGAAACTTTTGGGGTCCGATCTCAATCTCGGAGTTGGGAACAAGCGGTTTTGTTTTTAATCTAACAAGGTTATGTTCGCCGAATTAATGGCGCCCATTTGGGTCATCTTTAGACGTTCGTATGAATGACCGGTATTGCTTTTCCGTTTTGGAAATTAATACGAGACTTTTGTTTGTGATTTGCATTTATTTAAGGATATTTTCTGTATCTAATCTTTCTAATAATCATTTGAAAAGATCATATCTTAGGAATTCTACGTATTGCTAACACGTTGCGAGTGATCTTGGAGAACACCGGACGGTGCAGTATTTCAGATATTTTTTTGCTGATCCAGCGATACCGAAATTAAGTGAGAAATCACAAGTTAATGAGCACCCAGATAAGTCTTTGTAAATTTTAAAGTACACTGCCATACTGGAAAGTAAAGGTTATCTACCTGCATTTGAAGTACCGCTTAACACCAGTTGTTTTACGGTCCAAACTCCTCCAAAATCGACGTGACTACGTGGTAAGTCGCGTAAAGCGCTTGGGTTATGGACATCAGAAAATAGAGTAATTACAAATATATACATATTTTTAACAAAAAAACACTGAACAACGACAAATATCATTATAAATATTTGTCCTGGGTGGGATCGAACCCACGAACCTTGCACATAAATAGGATCACTACCATTTGCACCATCGGGTCCGCATATGCGGGTGTAAAGAGTTTTTTTTGAATCATGAGTTTGTTTTCAATTTTGAATCCATTGGAATTGTGCCGTTGTGCGTCCCACTCCTGGTACACACCAGGGTGTCTTGATGACCGCTAAGTAGAACCTGCCCACCGCCCTCTAAAGATCTCTTACAGTGGACCTCAGCATTGGCACTTCATCTCTATCTTCATTAACATAAGCTACCCCATATGAGAATTCTGCTCATAATTAATGCGCTGGGCTATCGTGGTGGTTATTACAAGAGTACCTTCAGGACGTTAATGCTTCTGCCCAACACTGCCCTCTTGCTCTTCAGCTATGCTGTATCGAGTGGATATACCGCCTTCTGTTGGTTTTGCTCCCTCAGTCGTCTCTTATGACATCTGGTCCGGGGAAAGGTACTATTCTATCCTGTCGGTACCCCACAGCGGATTTTACTTATATTTTTTATAAACAAATAGCATTGCTTGTATTGCCGTGTGTTCTGACTGTGTATCACGACAAAGTTAGGTAGCGATGCGCTGGTGACAATGCAACAGCTGGTCCTCACAATAACACAAGAGTCTATGTACTAAACTATATATTTATACGTACATAGATCTTATTAACATACATTATATTATAAACAATAATATAATGTATGTAAATCAAGTCAAGTCATTAAATTATATCCACTCCAATAACCAGAGCACACGTCTACCAATCTGCGCTGGATATCTTTTCCTTAAACCTCCACTTTGGAGGATTCTACCATGATGGAGGGATAACAGCCGGCTACTCCAGCCTGAACCCGAGCTGGAGGGCTAGAACGATGGTAGAGATGATAGCGGAGAGCGCGCGCAGAGGCAGGATGCCGTCTACGTCCACCGCGTCCACCACCCTGATCCTCGTGGGGCACACGCTCTGCAGGCGCATCATTTTCTCTGCTCTGCTTCGGGTTTGCTCTATAACGAATAATATATGAATTACATTTTTGGTTTGGATAAAAATAATATCTCGAAAATTCATACAGTCTATGGGCTTGCTTGAATAGCTTGTGTTCAACAATAGCTAATATTGCCACTGCTCCTTCATCCGATTTTTTCAGTCAGGCCATTTCAGGCCATTTTTGACTGTAAGAGTATTTTTCACGAGCCTTGGCTTATTGGCAGAGTAAAATTGCACCTGTCCCGTACTAGGTTACATAAGCGAATGAGATGTCACCGGAAATAGTGTAGCTCAGTTGCAACAGGTCTGTCCACCCCGACAGAAGAATTCCAGTCGTTAGTTACTTTGCTGTAGCTCTGCGATTGCAACCACGCCTGCCGGCACGACCGTCAACCTTTTATAGGGAGAAGTATTTCCATCAGAGAACGTTCAACGGTTGCTATGGTGACAACGATAAAGAAAATTTCAGTCTTAAAGAATACGACATATTTGCAGGCTTCTATGTCTTAGAAAGTTTGTTTGCATGGAAACCTACCTTTGTTTCTCAAACTTCTTATCAATTTGCCTCATCACAAAGGCACGTACTAGTGATATTCTTGGTATGCCATCAAAAAACTCACCATCTAGATTGGAGTCACAGACTGCAGAGGTAAGTTGTGCCAGCCGGTTAAACCGCACAACCAGCTGCTGACCTGCGCCGCCATACCGCGCAAACACCGACACGTGGTGCACCACGAACGCCAGCATGATACCGCACATGACGACGTCTGAAAGCTGTAACAAATTATCATCATCATTATATCAGTCACTGGAAGTCAATTGTTAGACACAGATGTCCCCTAGAATAGGGTAAATTTGCCCATAATTGCCGCGCTAGAAAATCGTGTTGGCAATAGCAGAACGTAGCTTTCCCGTATAACCTGCAGCAATTACACACAGATCAAAGAAGAAATATCCATTTAAGTAATCTTGTTCTAGAGTTTCAGAGACATTTCCAATATTCATCTTTGGATATATAGATAAAGTATGATCACTTGCAACGCATATTATTACGGTTTGAATGGGGTCTTAAAACCAACAAACCATCGCTAGTTTTAAGACAAGTATACGAGTACAAATAGATTAACTTAAAATGAGCTGCTTACAGTTTCAAAGTCAGTTGGTGTTATGGCCAGAATGATGAATGATCTAATAGTTGTGTAGAATGCTACCAACATGGCCACCAGAGCCTGAAAAAACACGAACTAATCAGAAACCTCGGTCTGATCCTCTTTATTTAATATCATTATTTTTATCGTAACAACATTAGAAAGTATTTTTTTGTTTCCACTAAGAATCTTTTGGCGAGATTCTTCATGCTTTAAGAAGAATTGCGCATATAGTATACTTTTCCACTCTGCCACTGCCGCATTGGCATACATTACTGACTATAGCTGCTGCCATACTGCCTGTAATGTCCAAAGCTCAATATATCAAATCCAATAGTATACCTGAATTTCCCAAATTGAAGTGATTCTCTTTAATATATGAAGTGTCCTCTTGTAACAAAACAATATATCAATGTTATTCTTCACTTGGTGGTCCCCGTGGAGCAAAGAATTGAGGTGTTCGTTCAAAAATTTAATCCTCTTGCTTAACTGACTACAGAAAATCATGAAGCATGTGATCTCAGCGTCGCAAGAGATATTACTAAAGGAGAACGGGAGCGAATCCAGCCTGCCATACATCACTGCATGCCACACGTACATAAATCCGTGAAAGACTGTCACAAATACCGACCAAAACGTTAACAAGCATTTTCCATTATCATTTTCGATATAGCCCAGATTATTGTCCAACTCCACAATTTCAGAAATCATCTTCATAATTTTATTTTTTCGGGAGACATTGAATAACTTGACGGTGCTGATGGTGAGGTATATCCAATAAAACAAGTAGTTGGTTACAAAGTGGAACATGGTGATGGTATTGTTTAGATTCCTCATGTCTGACATAAGACGGAAAGTAAATACTAAAGTGTTGAAGATATACATGGCGATAACGTAGCAGCGGTAGGGGAGTGAGCTGTGGTAGCTGGCATTTGTGGATGTTGATGTGCAATTGATGGAAAACGGATAGAAAATGCGCAGGGAACGAAATTGACGCCTGATAGTGTACTGCGACATGTTGACAATGCACCTGTCAATGAATATCCAACAAAGTACATTTAAAGAATGAAATATTTGAAAGTATATTTGAATTATAATTTCTATTTGTGTACAGTTGGCTTGTGTTATTTTTATTGGAATATAATTAGTAAAAAAATATAAATGTATTGTTAATCTACTAAAAAAAGTCCAATTAATTTAAATGACACCACGATAACAATATTATATATTTTTAAAAATGTTTAATTTTCCCCAAACTCTATCAAGTGGTAGCAGTCAATACTGAACCTTTTGTCTTATTTTTAAAGCGCATTTTAAAATAACAATGTTTTCTGAGAATATATAAAATTTGGTACTAATTGGAAGAATGTTCAATCCAGAGTGGGTATTATTATGTTGCAAACTGTACGATAATCTAGTCAATTTGGAAATAGCTTTTAGGAGACAATTTATCATTCAAGTGTTACTTAACGGCTTCATTAGACATGGTCCGAGGAAAATGTGACTTGGAGAACTTTAGAGTGCTTTTGCTTGATTGGAAGTTTTAGGAGTCTGAGGGTTATTTGCAAGTTGTTGTTATATAAGTATTGTATTGAATTTTGTTTAGAACTCATGTAAATGAAGTCAAAGTTTCAAAATGAAACTGTTACAAATATTATGAAGAAATCATGATAAATGTTAACAATAAAATCTTACAACATCTCATACCTTGACTTGGCTGACTTTACACCCAGACACAGAACAAACACAGATCATATAGATATTTGTCCTGAGTGGGGATTGGACCCACGACCATTGGCGCCCAAGATAGGACCACTTCCATCACTTCACATCATCTCTACCATCTCTGATATCGGGCCCGGAAACATGGTTAATAAATGCAAGAATAAACTGTATGATTTATTTAACTATTGCGGTGTGGTACCGCTGAAGAAGAATATTTTAAAGTTTCGTCGCGAAAGTTGCGCTCTACAATTGCCAACACGCTTGTCTACGGTAATTATTGGCAAAGTTCCCCTTTTTTTGAGGAGGTCTTCGATGATGATGATGGTCTATTTATTTATATGCATACTCTTAAATTAATATAATATTTACTAGTCCTATACCTAGGAGAAGTGTATATGACATATTTTAATCAATTTATTTTATTAAATTTTTTTAATTACTCTATTTTATTAAACAAGACATAAACAATGATAAAAAATACAACGAAAACAAAAGGAATCAATATGATGAAAATATCTGCTCTTAAGCCGATTACGATATTCTTTGTGGAATCTGAGGACGACTCGGCCGCCAGAATTATTGAAATTCCCCTCTCAAAAGTAGGAAATTTATTTTTAAAAACATCTCTGCTGTTGCTACTGCATGTTTGAATGTGTCGTTGCTTCTTCAGTTTGTTGAAGCAACGACATATTAGGTTACAAACTATTCAAGCTGGATTCAATTGTATATGTATGACTCTTATAATCTCGTACAATTTAGTACTTCATATTTCTGAAATAAACTTGTTCTATTTATTTATTTATTTATTTATTTTTTTTTGACGAATCCAAAGTGCTTGTAATGAAACTATTTAAATAAAAAAATATTTAGACTTGTTTTGATTTTACGATTTTATAGATTTATATAAATCTTGCTAGTTGACTATTTCAAAATGCTATACTATACGTTGTTACATAACACGAGGTAATTTATTTACTTTATAAACGAAATACGGTTTTTATCTTGACAATTAGTTTTTTTATATTTTCATTAATGGGTTACTTGTAGTTGATTTAATTGTGATTGAAAATACGGTACTATCTATATAGTGCAGTTGGTAATTCTAAAGTCTCGCAACGTGTATTTTAATACATAAAAAGGCAGTACGAAGTCCTTACCACTGCGATTATACTGGTATTTGCACGAGTGGGTATATGATAGTGGTCAGTTCATTAAAGCCTTATTTGCATAGAGTTGCCTGTGGGCAGGGGAATTATTAACGCGCGCCGCAATTTGGGACGAATTTTGCGCGTGATCGGGCCCGCTAGAGGGTGGTCGCTAGAGCTCTGCTATCTAGGTTATTTGGTATGTGAGGTCCGAAACCAATTCAAAATGTTAGGAAGATTAAAACCACAAATCTGGTATCTTTATTTTTCAAATGGAGATTTTTAAATATTACAATATGAGGTACCGGCAGAGTTGAATAGTATCTCCCTCTACACCAGGTGTCGTAAGAGGCGATTGAGGTACCAGAACCGACAGATGGCGGTATATCCATCCGAAACTGTGCAGTTTTAATGCAAAATGCGGGGTGGGAAGCAGCATACCCGTTGCGAAAGCTGCACTGATAACACTTTTTTAGATATTGCATTTCTATTTACAATATGTGTACTAATATTATAATGATAAAATATTTGATTATTAATTTGTAAGGGTTTAAATTGCGAAAGCTAGACTGATTTTTGAATTCTTTCATCATTAGAGAGCTACTTTTTTACCGAGTAATATAGATTTTCGTTAAAAAATAAGAGATTGCTTCCTAAAATAAAACTGTAAACATGATTTCTATTTTTGTACGTTTGTAACCAATAAATTCAGAAATTACTGAACTTCAAAGACTTTCATAAATAAAAAATTACATTATCAGCTAGTGACATAGGTAACATATTGTATTCTGATATTGTCACGGGGAGGAGAACCACGAGAGTGAAACCGCGGAGCGCTGCCAATAGTATATCTTCATCATACCACCATTTGAACTCTACTGTTGGAGATGACCTCCTCAAGAAGGGGGAATTTTGCCCACAATTGCCGCTCTGGGCATCCCAGAGCGCAGCTTTCGCAAACGTGACGCTGCTGCCTGACCTCACCCTATGCATTTAAGCTACACTGTGTCGGACCGCCACCTGTCAGTTCTGGTACCGTAGTCTCGTGCCGTGTGGTACCGGCAGAGTAGAATAGTACCTCCCTCTGTATCAGATTTCCTAAAACACGACTAAGGTACCTTATAGTATTACCTTCATTTTATCATGTTGGAGATGCATATAGATAGTTTGCTATTGCCTGTAATGTGCATTATGTAATTAATTAAAAAATATTAATATAAAGCTAATAAAGTTGCCAAATTTGATGTACACGTTATCGAAGTTACGCGATGGAAACTTTGCCTATCTCGTTTGTAACGCTTTCACTTGCATAGTTAAACCGTAGAAAATTACAAATAGTTTTGGATCCCGGGATAGTTTTCGAAGAACATTATATAATATGACCTCCTTGCCATACATTATATACAAAAGCGGTTTACATATATCACCATCATTATCATAACTGCCTGAGACCGTCCTGTACTGGATCATCCTTCGTCTGTGTTATCATCATCATCAGACTTAGGCCCTCTCTAAGCAAGGGGACTTTATTCCCAGAATTTCCACACTGTTCAGGCATGGTGGCGATTGCAGACTGTAGCTTTGCGATGTGAATTGCCAATCTCCTGCATTTATTTTTTCCCAAATGGAACAAAAAAAATTGACAAACTATGTAAAATAATAAGTGCAAAAATAAAATGAACCAAAGAAATATTTTATCCAGAGTTAAATAATGTTTCAGTACATTAATTTATTTATTTATAAATATAAGTAAACATTTATTTTTATAACTTTACATAATTCATATTGGAAATACTGGTAAGAAGGGAATTGATATTGAACAACGATGCATATGAAAACAAAACTTGCAAACAGTTGAACTAATCTGTCCCAGACATCCTTAACATGTATTGTTAAAAATAAACAAAGTTTGGAGGAGATATTTTGCTATAAATTTTTTATTTTAGTCAATGAAAATATTTTAAGACAAAATACATTTTTACGAGAGAAATATGGTCCAAAGCTTTTATTAATAAATCTACATTGTTTTAAAATAGTTCTAAAATTATTTTCGTCTTCTGTCTATGATATTGCTAATAATGTATATACACATTGTTTGAGTGTCAATTTTTTCTTTCTTAACAATAATCGTATAAAATTGATTATCTATTGGAAGTTCACTGCTGAACATAAGCCTCTTCAAGAAAGGAGGTATTTCGCCCACAATTGGCGCACCAAGCAAGCGTCTTAGCAATCGCAGAGCGCAGCTTTCGTGATGAGGATGTTGCTGCCCATCCCCATCCTATGTATTTGAGCGGCACAGTTTCGGATAAATATATCGGTATCTGTGGGTTATGGTACCTTAGTCGCCTTTTACGACACCAGGTGCAGTGGGAGAAATAATTGTGAAAAAAAGTGCAATATTCTACCCTGCCGGTACCTAACGGCCTCTGATCTGATAAAATTAATAATGGCATCATCGGGAATATATTAATAATTAAAATAAAATTCAATCGAGACGAGTCGAATGTAAGACATGTTTGTAATGTTTCAAATATTAAATCTAATATTATCAATGCATGAAAATCAAAACAAAAAGTGTGTACAAATAAATATTGCCTAGCTAGCAATATTTAGTTCGTAGTGTGAATAAATAACGACACAGTGTGCGGCACACCGACCCGGACCTATTGTTTTAATAAAACCGCAGAGTGCGTTTTGTCGCAATATCAAAGTGACTATCGGAATACAAAACGGGGCCGCGGCGGCGGACGTCTTACTATACCTAAGTCGAGACACTAAATGTTATGCCATGAAAGAATAATATTTTAATATTACTATGGATATATATATAATCATTTATTCAACTATATAAACGGAAAAATAAAGCTTAAATAAAAAAAATATGCATGGATTATACGATGTCTCATCATCATTATCATCACACCAGCCATTGGAAGTCCCCTGTTGAAGGAGGATGCTGCTGGCCATCCCCGCCAATTTCGGATGGATTGGCATTAAAAATAGGTGCAAGTAAATTACGTGGAATAAATAGTTCAACCTCTGTATCAGGTAATGAGAGGCGACTGAAGTACCGGAACCGACAGACCCAAAGCAGGGTTAAATTCAACTGGGCAGGAATGCCCTGTGATTGCCACCATGCTTGTCAAGTGAGGCAATTATGGGCTGATTCCACCTCTTTTGGGAAGCAGTGGACGTTTTACGGCTGCTATTATGATGGTGAGGTACGTTTGAGGTCTACCTTTAGTAAACCTACCTTTAATACGGTGATGTAGTAAGCATTTATTTATTAATACTTTGTTCTTTACCATCACAGACAGCGTATTATATTGTTATCTGCAGTGGGGTATAGCTATAGATTATAGCTATAGATTAGGTAATATATAGATTCAAATAAAGCAAAATAACATTTGCATAAAGAATATATTTTATTAAACTTCAATAGACTCTGCAATATGAGACTTAAATAACGTTATTTAGACAACAAAATTATATATATTTTTTTATATCTTATATTTTTATTGATGGCAAATTGAAAGTTTTATATTATGTATAGTTTTTTATTGTTGATACAAAATTATAACTGGAATATTGTACACTTGCTTTCCGCCCGCGACTTTGCCCGTGAAATTTAAAGTACTTTTGTATTTCGGGAAGAAGTTTCTTTTGCTATCTTACAGCTAAATTGTGCAAAAAACGTGTCAATTCAGAAGTGAAAAAAGCCAGACGATCGTAGCTCCCTCTGTACCTGGTGTCGTAAGAGGTGACTAACGTACCGGATTCGACAGATGGCGGTATATCTATCCGGAGCAGCACAGCTTAAATACTACAGGATTTAGATGGGCAGCAGTATCTTCGTCGTGACGCTGCGCTCTTCCATTACCGTCACGTCTGCCCAGCGCGGAAACTATGGGCAGAAATCCCCCTATCTTAAGAAAGCCTGTGGCCAGCAGTGGTCTTTCTATGGCTGATATGAATAGCCCCGTTGCAAAATTTCATTGACATCTGTTTTGCCGCATCTGCGAGAAATAGCAACTAACAAAATTTTTTCTTACAAATTTTACGTTTAAAATATTAGTAGGAGGTTACTCAATTACTTCATTTCTACTCCTCGGTTTCACTCCGTCCATTCATCAGCTCAACATCATCATCAAGATGTCTATACTAGTACCTAATTACATACGTCTTTAAATTTCACGTACTTCTCGCGGTGATACAATTTTTCACGTACTTATCTTTTGTTGTTCTTTCTAGACTGTTGGAAATTCTCATAGAAAAAATTGCAAAGTATGTATATCACTATTGCCTATAATCAGATAATATAGACAATCTGGCTCTATTGCCAGATAAAGATTGTTTGCTTGCTAATGCAGTGATGATGATGAGGTATTATTGTTACCTCTTGATGTTTATTGTCGTCATATCCGCTATGCACTATTGGTCATAGGCCTTTCCAAAAAAGGAGATTTCTGCTCATAATTGCCACGCTGGGCGTCGTGACAGCCCATGCATCCTATCGTATTTGAGTTACACTATTGCGATCGATATACCGCCATCTGTGTACTTAACCGTGATTTACTGGCAGATTAGGATAGTACCTCCTTTTGTACCAGGTGCCGCAAGAGGCGGCTAAGGTACCAGAACCGACAGATGGCGCTATAACCATCCGAGATAGTGTAGCTCAAATGCACAGGGTGGGGATTGGCAGCAACATCCCCGTCGCAAAACCTGCACTCTGCGATTGCCAACACGCTTGCCTAGCGCAGCAATTATTGGCAAAATTCCCTCTTTCTTAGGGAGGCATTTGTACAGTAGTGGACCTCCAATGGCTGTAACGATGTGTACTCTGCCGGTACCTCACTTTCGCCGATTTTTACACTATGCTGAGTTCCGGTTTGAAGGATAAGAGAGGAAGTCAAATTGCTGGATAATTTGCTGATCTATTTACATTTATAAAATGTGCCCTATGGACTTCCTTTCTTTCTTTGACGAGCCCGATGGCACAGATGGTAGTGATCCTATCTTGTGCGCCAAGGGTCATGTGTTCGATCCCCACCTAGGATTTTTGTGATGATATTTATACTTTTATGTGTCTAGGTTTTAAATATATGTATTTAAGTAGTATTTGTAATTCCTCTGTAGTCTGACAAACTAAAGTCTAACAAAAAAATATAAATATTTTTCTGGCGTTTTTATTGTGCAAATATTCGAACAACAAATTACGGGCCACCCGCGCTTTTCTGCACCCACGCACTATTTTTGGACTCTAAGAGATAAAATAACTTTCAGTTTTGACCTTTGAAGTAGTGGGAAATTACCTTGAGCTGTAGGTACTTTGTTTTAAAAAACAATTTTCAAAAATATATATAGGTATGTGTATGTACATAAAATGTGTAACTCAGTGTACGAGTAAATCAAACGGTTGGGTGGCAACTAAATCGGGACTAACAAACCAAGTTCTTTATTAGAAAGTTCGTTGAACAAATAAACGGGAGGGAGGCCTCGTCGACTGTGCGCCTGATAAATAAATATTGACTTGACATTTTTATGTATTATTCATCCCCATGTTATGCTAATAATGTTAATTTATCTCTCATCTGTTTGCCTATTTGAGTCTACAATAACATAAACTTCTTTTAAACGGCTAATTTTTAATGGCAGAGTAGAATAAAATCTGCCAGTACCAAGTGTCGAAAGAGGTGACATGGGTATTGGAACCGCCTAACGGTATATTCACTCATAACAGTGTAGCTCGAATGAAACCGGGTGGTTTTTGTTGACTATTCATAATTATGATTAAGCTTAATTGAATAAATCATTCAACCTTTTTTGATTTTTATTACATTTAACACCCAGACACAGAACAAAAATATAAGTTTATTAAACAAATGTTTGTCCTAGGTAAAATCAAGCCCAAAATTCGTGGAGCACAAGATGTAACATTACAGAATGGAAACATATACATGAATGGATATAGTTTTGTAAATACTGAGTGTGCCCAACGCGTGGATATGGATATAAAACCTTAGGAAGGCTTAAGTTTATCCCCATGAAAGGTGATCATAGACCCCATTATTTCAAATGAAAATGTCCAGCATTGGAAATTGTGGGACAGCTGTATTGGTAAAGATAATGAAATGCTTCGCATTGCAAAACTATAGCAAAATTGTGACATTCATAATGTAATAACAAGAAGTTAATATAGGCTCGCGAATTTTCAATTAAACCTAAAGTAAGAGAACAGCCTCTGAATAAATAAATAAATATATGTTAAAGTAAGTTTATTTTCAACGCTTAGTATTCAACGTTTGTGTTCAAGATTATGTCAACGATAAAGCTGTTTGGGATTGAATTGCTTCGTTATGGTTGTTATTGCTGACGCTGGTAAGGGTTTCATTAGCGCCAACTAATACATGGGTGATAGTTTTTTTTTATTCGAGTTGACTTAGTGTAGCTCAAATGCACAGGGTGGGGATGGGCAGTCATCCCCGTCGCGAATGCTACGTTCTGCGATTGCCAACAATCTTGCCCAGCGCGGCAATTGTTGACAAAATTCCCTCTTCTTTCCCACTTCATTATATGGCTGTTAGGTACCCGCAGAGTGGAATGGCACCTCCCCCTATACTAGATGTCGTAAGAGGTGACTAAGGTACTACAACCGATAGATGGCGGTTTATCCATCCGAAACAGTGTAGCTCAAATGCACAAGGTGGGGATAGGCAGCAGCATCACACTTTCGCGGGGAGGCCTATGTCCAGCAGTGGACTTCTAATGGCTGGTATTATGATTAGTTGTGATATTTTATTTAGTCTACAGTGGAATGTGTTATAGTCATCATGTGAACCTGCCTTAAGCCATTGATCGTAGTGTGGTGCCAGCACCGGCGAGTGATGGGGCGTAAAAGACATGTCAGCTCCAGCCGCGGCCCGTCAATCAGCTGTTACAGCCAGCCACGTACATGTCGGCAATTACCTACCCACAACTACAGGACCACGGACGGCGGTCGGCCGAACGCAGTCTTTGTTAGTCTTGATACTCAAGTCTTTAATATATTGTTCAGATATTCCAGTACTCAACCAGTATTGAACACTAATATTAACGTATTTAAGTACTGATATTTAATTTATACATCGAAATAATAAAAAATATATGTATAAATTATTTATTTTGATGAAAAATGCTAGTACGTATTAACAAAGCTTCGCGGTTTCACGCGGCTTCAGTTGTAGAGTTTTCATGCCAATTTTGCACCCTTAAGGGATAGTTTTTAAAAATATACCTCCTTAAGGGATAATTTCGAAAATATATGTAAAACTGTTTTTGAGTTTTTTTTTTAGTGCTCACCTAAGTTCAACTTTCGACGGGCCCGATGGCCCTATATGGTAGTAATCCTATTTTATATGCGAACCCACAACAGGTTCAATCCCCATACAGAACAAATGTTTATAATGATATTTGTTTTTTTTTTCGCGATAGCAAAAAACTTGTATGCGCAATAAAGGCGGTTGCGGAATCCAATTCAGTGTCATACGAATCCAAAAAGAAACCTTGGATTTAAATACAAATAAAATGTTAAATACAGCAGCAAAACACCATTTATTTATTTACTTATTTTTTTACTCTATTATTTATTTATTTACTTATATATTTAGTAGATACTGTCATTCATACTAATATTCATATGTGTACACGATATTTTTTTATTTGATATATTTATTTTGAATTATATTTTTTACCAATTAAGAAGTAAATAATGATTAAGAATACAAGCAAAAAAT
The DNA here is from genome assembly GCA_020976665.1 of Heortia vitessoides. Classification (NCBI taxonomy): domain Eukaryota; kingdom Metazoa; phylum Arthropoda; class Insecta; order Lepidoptera; family Crambidae; genus Heortia; species Heortia vitessoides. The sequence continues at coordinate 19,013,044 of JACJUM010003085.1, forward strand.
AATAATAATATGAATATTGTTATCTTTACTAACTTTAGAATACATAAGTATTTGATAGGTTTAGTAAAACCTAGTGAAGATAGTTAGCACGGATTTCTGTTCAGCCGAGCTCAGGCGTGTCTGTTTATTAGTGGAGCCGGCCGGAGACGTCTTGTGGACTGACAACTTGCCAGGCGCACTTTCGCCCCGCTGTCGTTCGAGACCTGTGTTGAACAGGACCTGGATGGTGCTTGATGATAATATAACCCTTTGTTCTGATCTACTTAACTGACAAATAGCCTATTAGAGGAGGAATCAAATATAGTAATAACAATAATACACTTTTTATTGTACATCAATAAAAACAACACAAAAACATCACAAAACATGGAATAGTAGGTACAACAGGCGGCTTTATTGCTAAATGCAATTTCTTACAGGCAACCTTTGGATAAAGATAATGTTGAAGCTGGGGCAAGTTTGAGGTGTACCTAGTACAACAAACAAACATACATACATATAAATATACACATATTTAAATACATATAAAGGACATAGTTACAAGTATAATGTTGCCGTCAATTGATATGCTGGAGCTGTTAAAACTCCTTGTTTTCGGATCAGATATTTTTCTAATTGTTATACACGCAACCTGAAAGTGTTTATTGTTATCATTATTTCTTTTTCATATTTCTGTATTTATTTTTATATACTTATGAATAAAACATCTTTGATATACGATCATTTTTCTTAAGTTTGTCTTTGTCGTTTTATTGTCAGGGCCACTAGATGTCACGACTGACGGTTGTGACATTTTATGGAAAAATATAATTGTGATATGTTTCGCATCAATAGGATTTATTTGGATTTAATTGTAAAAAAGCCTAAAGTAAAAGCTTTCAATGTTGTGTCTTTCATTATTACAGAGGAACGCAATCACCTCTTTATTTCATTTATCCCAATCATTGGAATAATATTATTATATGAAATTATTTTAGTATTTTAGTGTTTTGCATTTTGTGTAATTTTATCACTGCCAATACAGACAGTTTTCATTCTGCTAGTGATAGTAGCGATAGTTTTAAGCTATATTCTTTCACTCTTTGGCACGTTGATTGCGCACTTCTCTAATGTTCCTCAAAATTTCAACGTGATACGCATTAATGCCCAAAGTATTCCTGCTCATTTCCTTGATATGCTGACATCCTTAAACTGCAAAAACATTTATGACATGCTTGTTTCCGAATCTTGGCTAGTGGTTGTCTCTCTTCGTCTTTTTATTCTCTTCCAGGTATTATCCTATTTAGAAATGATCGTTCTATCGGCGGCGAAGGTGGTGTTGCCATATATCTGCGTTCACACTCGACTTTCTCAATTGTTTTGTCTTCACTCTCCACCAAAATTTTAATTTATTTTTAAGTGTTATTACAGATTAAGGCGTTTTTTAATATTTCCTCTTCGTAAGAACCATTCTCGTAATTCAAAAAATGTTCTAGAAATAGAATTAGCTTAATCGGTTCTCCTATTCTCGAGACTGCTCTCAGCAACACACTCAGCGATTAATTTTTATATCATTAGGAATATTACAGTCTAACATGTTCTTGCCGTTGTGTGGACTCTACACCAAATTAATTATGAATTTCTAGAAATAATAAAGTATTTATTAATTACTCTTATTTTCAGCCTGAAATTAGTTTTAAAGCAAAACTGCGAGTAATTCTAGACGCTTCTAATGTATTATGTAACATAGCAATAAAACTTTACAAGAAATATTCTAGAGAAAATTCAAACATCTTTAACGTAGAAATTTGTTTCACCTTTAAGCGTATATTGACGGGAGAGTTGGCTCCATTAAAGTGAGGCAATATTACAAGCTGTATTAAAAGGCACAATATTTCAGAAAACTCTTATTTACGGACAACCGGAATAAGGAGGGGTAATTGTTTATTTTGTAGAAAACCGTACTAGTAGCGAGGTTGCGTCCCAATGATGGGTTCTAAACAGATATTTAATTCTAGGTATCTAATACAGTCACTGTTTTGACTTTGTGCGATTTACCATACACAAAGCGTTTATGCACAAAACAATATATTTGAAAGCTTTGTTACGAATATCAAACAAATGAATCACAAATATATTACTTAAATGCATATATTTAACACTTAGACACAGAACCAACGTAAATATGATCATATAAATATTTGTCCTGGGTGGGGATCGAACCCACAACCTTTTGCGCACAAGATATGATCACTATCAATTGCGCCATTGAGCCCGTCCAACATGATATGACGGTAATAATTAAATACTTTTCTTACATAGAAGGCACTCGCATAACCAACGAAAACCACATTACACGAACAAAAACGAGGGAAATATTCTATCCAATGTGTTAAAAATATATATTCATAAATATATATGTGTGAGTGTGGTTCATGCATGATATATAATGTAGACTCTAAGGCTTTGTTTGTAGAGTATTGTTCCCCTTTGTAATTGTAAGGTATTACGAAGAATTTTGTGCGCTAAATTTCGTTGATGTAGGCCTAGGAAAGTTTGCTGTGAACTTTGATGCGAGGTAATCTTTAATTATGCATATAAACCAAGCATGAATAAGTCCACAATAAACATTCATGTATTCAACTACGCAATACTTATACATTACCTACATAAAGTAATTATTTCTGTACATACATCACGTCTGTGTCCCATCGGGGTAGGCAGAGACTAAGGTTCTCCATTTGCTACGATCGTGGCATACCTCTCTCACTTCCCTTATTCACAATAGCCCTTTCATACACGCTCGCTTATTCTTGGTCCTTCTGCCCTGGCTCTACTTTAATACCTCTTCTACCTGGTTAAAGTATATTCGCCTCGGTCGTCCTATACCAACTCTTCTATTCACTTCCGTTCTATATAATTGAGCAGTTGTTCTACTTTTATCTTTTCAATCTACATGTACAAACCATTTCAACATTACTTTCTGTATTATTGTAACTACATCATCTTTTACGCCACGTTGCTCTCTTTTTACACTATTTCTTTATCTATCTCTACTTACTACTACTACTACTTACTATACATACTTTGAAGGGCTCTCTAATAAAAATGATTTCTCGAAATATACGCTCATTATTTTACTGCACCGATTTGGATAAATCTTTTCTTATCTGGTTAGTAATTGACAAAGAAAGGCTGACAGGGATCAACCCGTAAGTTCGTATGGAAAATATGCAACTATTAAAGATATAAATATGGGGTCCCGTACACATAATCAACGGAATAAAATTTTACTATGTACTCGGTTGAAGTCAGGGCAGCCCGCTTGTGCTGGTTAAAGAAGGCCTAGAAGACCTTTGTATAGTATAGACAAAACAACTAAAATATGGTACGATCTCCATCCGGTCCATAGGGACCTCCATCTGTAAAGATCTTGGCATACTTCTCTCGCCTCCCTTACTCGCATTAGTCCTTCTATCATATGATTATAGTGTATAGACGATCTGGTTGAAACAGCGGGATCGTTCCGGATGCATTGCAAAAGTATACAACCGGTCTTATTGGAAACCATTTGGGGAAGCCTAGGTCCAGCATTAGACGTCCTGTTATTATATTATAAGAGCCTTGCTATGGTATTGGATGTAAGCCATTTAGATGAAATAACGGGATACAACAGGACAACAATGTAGGCAAACGCGCCGCAACGGGATGCCGGAGCGAGTTGCTTATCAATAATTCCTGGAATAAATCGTAGAATGGTCCGGTTCAGCCGCGTCGCATCACTAGCCGACTATTATTCGAATTCCATCAAACAAATTGGAGTGTTTTGAATGTAGGCTTCGAGGGCGGCTGCTACAAGTTCGCCGTTTACTTAATAACTCCACTTCCCATGATTGAGTGGTTACTTATGAAAGTTCTCTCGGCCTTTTCCCTTGCTGTTATTAGCATTCATTTTTGATTCGCTAGCTCCAGCCCTCGGCTCCGACTAGATAACTTTCGATTTTATAGATATCAGGAATAGGATAACATGAACCAAGTCAAACCACATTTGTGATCTAACTGAACTTATATTTAGGCCGTGTGGCCGTGGGTACCTGGTGACGTAAGAGAAGAGTGGTTTCTTCAGCAGTGGACATCAGACAATAAAAGAAACACAAATATGCTACTTAAATACTAAAAGCACCCAGACACAGAACAAATATAAATATCATTAAACTGACGACCTTTGGCGCTCAAGACAGGATTACTATCATCTGGCCCTCGTGCCTGTCTTTGACCTTGATTACATGATGATCAAGTACGAATGTAGAGACAGAATCAATCACTATATACTCGTGTATATTCGAACGCTGGCAACGCCCACTTACGATATCTTATTTCCCTCTACATACTTTATGTACTTATGAAAATTATTATATTGCGTTATCAAGTTAAATGTACATATGTATATTAAGACTATATTAAATACAAGAAAAGTTGATTATGAAATTTTAATAGTTTCGGGGCTGCTATTACGTTGATTAATTTTTGTTTCTAGATATTTTTATAGCTCTACACTTTTTCTAGCTCACTAATATAAATTGGTTTGGAATTATTTTAGTTTATTTCTAACTTAATTGCTAAAACACTAATTAATTAAACAAATATTTTATATATTTTTTCATATATGTATAAAATTTCATAATCGTGAGTGTGTTGTAAAGACAACAAGTTGAAATTTTAGGAAAGTATGATGAATGGCAAAGACATGTAAACTGCCATGTCGTTAAAATCGAATATACATATTATGAAAAATTTTTAAAGTTCTAGCGAGCTCCCTGAGATTTATTATTGTTGGAAGATTCTTTAGAAGTTAGTCTTAAAGGTTACTTAAAATTATTATCATATAATTCAGTGAATATTGAACTTTTCTGGTTGTAGAAGTGTTGGAAGGTATTGCATGGAATACCTAATTATTTAAAACCTAGTTCTTACCCTTGAATCATACACTTACATTTTTCAAAGTACAATATTTATTTTTAAATTATTATTATTTTCGTGACCAAACTTTTTTTTATCTGAAATCCATTAAAAATATGTATAAGTGACCAAAGAAAATATGGTTACTTATGATCATTTATACTATGAATTTATTGATCTGACTTTTTTGGAACTTTGGTTTATTAGGCAGCTGTAACACAGCTTAAACACAGCTGCTGAAAATCACTTCTTACATGAGTGTATTTTAAATTGATATATATTGTTATTTTTAATTTTTTGTGACATTTGTCTTTGAAGTTTACAACTGATATAATTTTAATGCAAACGTAATTAAATGAAGTGTTGCTTATTTTGCCATTTGTAGTTAGCAAAATATATCTTTAAGATATTCCTAAGGGCAAATTACTCAGGCCTGTTTGAAATGGGAACTACTCGTATGTTATAAACGATATTTGTAACGTCCGTCACCTAGTTACGAGTCATTTGATTCCACCGCGAGAGTGATGTCTGACAGTTGTGACATCACCTCGGTAGTGGCCTAAGTCTGCGGATTTTTGTATTATTTTAAATTAGACATATCTCGGGTTACCACGTCTAACTATCAGGTTCACCTGAACCGAAGTTTAAAGATTTCAGGATGTGCTATGTAATATATCTTTATATCATAAATAAATATACTACTTAAATACATATATTTAACACGGTTCGATCCAACTTGCGAAATAGGATAGTTTTTATTCAAATTTATAGTCACAAAATAATTTTCATGATATATATATATATAGTTAAGACAGGATAAAGAAACCAGACGTTTGCTAGTATAACAAAATACATACTAGCGACTCTCCGTGACTCGCGTGCCAAAATATTTCACCCTTGTGGTTCCTGATTCCGGAAAAACACGGGAGAGAAATATAACTTCTGTTACTTGTTGATATTGTAATTTTTTATTTTATTCATTACAAACTTACAACAATACAAATCTTGCTCATGGTCCTCAGTTTTAGGTTGTCATCTCTTGTTTAAAAGGTATGTTATATAGCTACTTGGTGACGACGAGCTTTCTAATGGTATGGTGAGGTACCGGCAGAGTAGAATAGTACTTCCCACTGCACCAGGTGCCGTAAGAGACGACTATAGTACCAGAACCGATAGATGGCGCTATACCTGGAACAGTACAGCTTAAATTCATAGGGCGGGGATGGGCAGTAGCATCCCTGTCGTGAAACCTGCACTCTGTGATTGCCAACACGCTTGACCAGCGCGGCAATTATGGGCAAACAACCTCCCTTCTTGGAGAGGCCTTTGTTCAGTGGTGAACTTTCAATGGCCGGTATGATGAAGAATTAACTGAAAGGGTTTCAATAAATGCACAAAACTATATATGATTCTCACATCTTAGGCATAGTAAACCTGCAGTTAACTTAGTTTTAAGACTCGCCTGGAGCCGGCACACTAGTTTTAGAAGGACCTAATGAAATTATCTGTGTGTTGGATGACTTTTATGGTCCCCTGGGTCACCTGTATTATATATAAATATAATCACTTACTTATTGGACACATTAATGTTTCCAGTATTTATTTTATTATTATTTTATTGACGATTTAAAAGTGCTTAAATAAAGTATATTTGACTTTGACATAAAAACATATGTGATTTTAATTTATTTTTTTTGCCTGTCTGTAGGTTTTTTCTCTTAAACGGCTGAACTGTATTGCGACTGAGATGCGGGTGAAGTCGCGGGAACAGCTGATTTTACATACGTTTACAGATAAACTGTCACTGAAACAAAAATGGGTGTGTACACGCTCGGAGATATGCAGGCGTGGGATCTCATACAAATTTCTCACTCCAACAACTCACACCTGACGGGTGTTTATCTATCGGTCAGCGGCGCATCGCGTGTCTGTCTGTTCGTCCATCACGAGTTACGAAATACATATGTGCCGAATCAGCGCGCGCTTGTTTCTTTTCTAAATACCGCTTTATTTAAAAACCATTTGTGCCTTTCAAACAGCACTGGGATGAATTGGATTTTACAAACTATTTTAACGGCAGTGTTTTCGTAAAATATTTTATCATTTTGTTTTTATAAACAATACTAATATACATTACGTAATATTTTTATAAACAATACATAACAGGATCGCGCAGCACACAGGCCGTATACAACCGGTCCGCATACAATATTGGAAATTACTTAGGGAGGCCTATGTCCGGCTTTGGACGTCTTATAGCTGGTATGATGATGATAAAACAATACTTTCTGTCGAGGTGGAGGTCTTTCAAGGACGCAAACAAAGTTAGTATTCGGGTTCCCAAAGGTACTTAAGACAAAAAGTGTAGTTGTATTTTTTATGTTTTCTTTAGTATTAAATAGTTATTTGTTACGTATTAAATTCCAGCAGTTTTGGTGGCTTAATAGTGGATACAATACTTAAGACAAAAATTGAAGTTGTGATAATTATATTTTCTGGTATTAAATAGTTATTTCATCATCAAGTATACCAGCCATTCGAAGACCATTGATAGACATCAGCCTCTCCGGTTTTTTGCCCATAATTGCCGCACTGTTTTGGCAATCGCAGAGCGCAATTAAGGCGACGGGAATGCTGCTGCCCATCTCCACCCTATGCATTTTAGTTGCACTATTTGGATGGATATAACGCCATCTGTTCTGGTACCTTAGAAGCCTCTTACGACACCTGGTGCAGTGGGACATACTATTCTATAGGAGAAATAATTATTTATTACGTATTAAATTCCAGGAGTCTTGGTAGCATAATAGTGGGTACATATCCTCGGAACAGGAGAGATTAGGAGCCCAACTGGAATCTAACACAAATTTAATCTCTACTTACAGAAAAGTTCCTTTCACTTGTTTATTCCTTCTACTACAATAAACGTAAACATCATATATATTCTCTTGGTTGGAACTTTTAAAGGAAATTTACATAAAATTGATATAAATTAACTCTAACTACATAATTACTTGTATTCAATGAAGCCCACATAGTAATTATAATACATACATAAATTACGCCCAAAAAGCATAATCTCCCACGATTTTCTTACATTTTCGCTTTGTAGTAAATTCAAAATTTATCCATCAATGAGTACGCATCGTAGGCGTGCTACGAGGCTACGACGCTACGGAGGCGGGCTACGCCGCTATGAGACACTCGCCGCTCGTCCGACGAGTCAGTCCGCGCGTTGCGCTTGTTGGTGACAGACGCTTGCGCTCGTCCGCTGAAACTTTAGTCGACTGTGCGATCCTCGCCGAAACTTTGTGAATTAAAAGTCTTTGATTCTGTTATTACTTTAGTTGTGTTTTGAACATTCAGTGAATGTATTGAACTGTACATGTGTACATTTTAAAGCTGGGTAAGTATTTCGTATAATATAGTTAGATTTTAAGTTGACTTAAAATAGTAAATAAATTTTCTATTGTTAATTAAATATGAAATTATTGATAGTGACTGCAGATATCTAACAATTTAAAAAATATTTGCACGACTCCTTTGCTATTTAGTACAGTTAAAAAAATACAAAAATCATCACACACATTTTTTAAATTTATTTTTTATTTTCGAGTTATTTTGTTTGAAGCAGTATGCATTTTTACAGCATATCAAAATATTTTTCGAACTTGATAATAAAATTATTATTTTAAATTATTGTTAACAAAAAAAAATAAATATAAATCAAGGCAGAATCGGTGTGCGTATTCTTCAATTAAACAATAAGCCTCGATAAGAACGAAAAAATTATTTTCCCCTGCGGCTCGCGTCCCGGCGCGCCACGCACGTGTAGCGATAACTTATCGCCGATTACGGCGGTCGATCAGCCTGTTGGTTTAGCTTAACTTGTTGTTAGCGAGCTTTGCCTGAGTGTGTGATTATTACTTTCAAACTATGAATCTAATAAACTCTAAATATTTACAAAATGTATGTACCTAAATGTGTACTTGTATAAACAATATTTTACGCTGTTTTAACATATAAAAGGTATAAAAGAAAAGAAGCCTGTAAGTCTAAGTTTAAAGTAGATTTGGTACAGAATAAAATATTATATCATGACTTTTCCATATAAATCAACGAAGTTTTGCACTAACTTTGCTGTCTGTAACTGCAAACATTTATAACTTTATGAAACCTTATACATGTTTTGTACATAAAATAGTCGTAAATTTTTTTATTTAAACTGTAAGTGTAAAATGATGAAAGGTAAAGGTTTCTTTCTCTTTTCACAATCTTGGGAAAACGTATGTAATTCAAGCATCTCTTAAATTAAAATTAATACTCTATGGAAAATACTTTGTTGTCGTAAATGAAGATTTATTTACATATAGTTACTTATTTATATTTACTAGCTGATTTTAAAGATATCCTGTTTTAACTGTACTTAAATGTTTGTCATGAAAAAAAAATAGTGACTATGAATTGTGATGTAAACTATCGTATCTTTAAAATTGGATGTAACTGTATAAAGTAAGCAAAATATTAAAATTGGTTCAGTAGTTTATAAAAGTTTTCTCAAAATGTGAAGAATAAATATTTTAAGGCCTAGAGTCAAAGTTATATTCAATTGGTAAATTAATTTTTTTGACTTTATATTAACCGACCTGAAGCGCCCTTCTTTATAACCGATTTTAAAAAAGGAGGAGGTTCTCAATTCAACTGAATGTTTTTTTTGCCTGAGTATTTTTTGTATGTATGTTACCCTATATATTCAAGAATTATGATTTGATTTTAATTATTTGTTTTATTTGTAATACCTGTATTTTCTCTGATTATAAATAAAAAATCTTAGAAAAATTGTGCTATCTAGAATTGTTTTGCCAAAATATATTTGTTAAAATATTAAAAGCTTAACAACAAATAATTATTGCCAAACTGTATATTTGATTGTTTGCATATTCTAAAAACTCAGACCAATTTACTTATATCTTGTTGAAGTCAATAAAGGGCTATAAATTCCCATGGGATTTCAAAGCTCAATAGCACAGATAGATTACCCACATAGCGAGGTCCTATGATCGAAACTACGGTAAAAAACTAGTTAAGTATAAAGCGTTGTTCGCCAACATAACTAAATACTCAAGAAACCGATGCATATTTAATTATTAATTATGCAAACATTAACTTACAATAACACCGGCTCTCGTCTGCAACAGTGCTTTTACGTCGCCCGACTATTCTCATATTCAAATTTCTCCTAATATAATTCGGTCCATACAATTCGTTAATTTATTACGGACTTAATTAGTTTGTTAATCAAAAGAAAATACCTTATATTAGTTTGGAATTAAATACATACATTTTACGATCTTTTCCCATTCTTCTGTATATATTCATGAAATGTTTTTTTAACATTTCCTCTTAATAGTTACAAAATAAATGCAATTGGTTCAAAAGCAGAGAATTTCTTCTAAAAACAGTCTTGCTAAGTCGTCGACCAATACGTCAAATATAAAATATAAGAGGCAATTAAGTCGCACCTGAGAAATAGGTTCAAATTTTTTCGTTAGTGTTGGAGAAGCTCTTAAAAAGAATTATTATTGATTGTTGATCTAAATACTAATAGGTGGAACAATTATTAAAACAAGTCGTGCTGTATTATGGCCAATAGAAGGTATAACAAAACTTTTTAAAATAAATTTGTGATTGGGCGCGTATCGCTAAGAGTTTATTCGCACGCGGAAATTTATTGGAAATTTAGGAATAATTGAGAAACATCAAATAAAGACAACTATAGATACTTTTTCAAAATAAAAATCAAAATGTGTCGAAAATGAATATACTACTAGACAAAACAACAAAAACATTAAAAATTGTACACTGAACAAAATACAACGCTTAAAACTCAGTATGTTTACATTATTGTCTGCTGCTAGAAAATTCTTATATATTGGTGTGACAGCGACAACATGAACAGTCTTATTTTTGTAGTAGATTTCGGCTTCAGCAGTCCTCGCGGACTAATCTGTATAGACATTTTCTCTTAAACCTAACGTTTTTCCGCAGTAATCTAGTTAGCCACGTGTTGAATTTCATCAAAACATAAGTGACTGGGGTATGTTTAATGTCTATATATTAGAAAATAGAAGATGATATAAAAGATATTTGTAAGACGACACGACTTCTTTATGAATTTCCGACGATTATAATATAACTCGGTCTCCGTCCTATATATGCTAATATATAAATACAGCAGTAGAAGTAGTGACGAAGATTAAACTAAATCCCCCCACTAGGTCTAGAAGGGGACCACCAAGTCTAGTTAAGAATTTACTGAATAGATAATATGTAGTAACAGCTGAAGTTGAGATTATTGTTCGAGCAAGAGGCTCTTATCGGCAACTTTGGAGCGAACTTTGGTCATAAACCAACAGTTCGGAAAAGAATCTAATCCCGGGTACTAAGTTTTTTTTTTATATAGTATGAACCGCTGAGATGTAGTAGAATAAAGCATCTTTTACTAGACTACACCGCGGTACTCCGACGGTCCAATACAAATGTATGTACTAATACAAAGGTAAAACCTATGTACCCTTTATTTTGAATAATGCGCGAATGGAAGAACCTGAAATTTGCCACTATTAAATTTAATCTAGAGAATAAGTGCTTAAAGCCAATTTTTATAGAAAATACTCTGGAAATATATTAAATTATTAAAATAAACATTATGCACAGCACTGTTTGGGTAACACAAAACATACTTAAATAAAATAAAATATTTTTACTAAAGGTAAACCTCATACAATAAGTAGTCTGCATTGGTACTTGTCTCTCACTTATTTCTACCGCAAAATAGCAGTGTTCGAGTTTACTGGGTAATGTGGCATAATATCTTTAAGACACAAGATTGGTAACGCATTAGCGATATCCTTGTGATATAACGAGGTTTCAAAGGCTTAGGCCGTAACGCTTACTATCATGCGGACTGTAAGCTTGTTTGGCGACCTAGTCTTGTAAAAAAAATAAAACTAGCCGAAACGTTAGACTTAAAAATGTAAAGAATTAAATAACCCGCGTTTTAAGCCGTTAAAAAAGTAGTTTTTATTGTAATAAAATTCAAAAACTTATGAATAAAGTAACGTCGACTTTAGCACTCACGAGTTCTGATTTACAGCCCACCTGCAGCCTTACGTGACAACATGCTTTTAGCCCCTCATTGTATTCAACTATTTGTCCGTTTTTTTGTAATGTATTTTTTATCAAAGTTGGTCCTTTAGTGTTCCTATATAGTGCGTCAAAAGTTGTGGGTTCGATGCCCGACCAGAACAAACATTTGTGTTTGTTCAGTGTTTGGATGTTAAATATTATATCAGTGATTTCTATGCTGTCTGATACAAGTAACACATGTATATTAAAGCGAGTTATCTCAGAGTTAGATCAATGTATGAGATGTTGTGTGAATTAATATGAAATTAATATATTATTATTAATATTGATAACATTGGACTTCTAAAACATGCTTGCATAGATTGGAGCGAGTGTGTATATTGAACGTTAAAGTAAGGTTATAAGGTTAAAAGGGCTTGATATACTTGATAGACAAACATATTACAAATGGTTTATTAAATAACCGGGAATCCATTATTGGTCGGTAAACAAGCAGCTAGACACAGGTCGCATGCAACCGGTCCTATTGGAGATTACTTGAAGAGGCCTGTGTCCAGTGGTGGACGTCTTATAGCTGGTATGAAGATGATGAAACAAGCAGCTAACAGGTAATCTAGTTACCTAAAAAAGGTGCCACTACCTGCCTTGAAAAGATTCTTCAAAACATTAGCAAGATAATATAAATATTAAGGTGCAAATGTTGTTAATTCGAAACTTTTTCAGAATTGTCAATTTTTACGCTGATATAATTACATTAAAGGAAGATATAAAAATTACTGTAAAGCTATTATTAATAACAATACAAATACAAAATCATGTCTGTCTGATTGATACGAATTAGGTAGGGAACGGTTTAAACGGTTTTTGGGGTGTGAATGAGGTATATTCTAGGGAAGGACAAAGACAACTTTTGATCCTGGAAAGTCACCATTTCATGAAAGAAGAGCATGTCGGTGGTACATGAGAGACTATATTGGTGTTACCTGTAAAAAGTAAAATGACCGAAAACTACAAACTATTTTTTTTTATTTCAACATAATTGTTATTTTAAAATAAAATTATTGTTGTAAAAATATTATTGACGTGGGAGAGCCTGGTGACCGGATACGGATCTGCAAACTGATGCAGGCACCAGTCTTTGTTAGTCACGTTTTTAAATTGCTAAACACTAAAAATTTGTAATTGTTTTGAGAAATATTTATTTTACACTATCTTTCTCAATCCAACAAATCCACACAGTTAAAATCTACTGTCTAATGAGCGATATGAACATCATTTTACAGTGATTATCAATGATAAACTCAGATACAAGAAGAAGCACATTTCAACTAATTGTCGTCATTTTAAGATTATCTTTTGGAAGTTAATAAGGTATAAGAGAAGGATTTACTTCGTAATGAGCTTTATCGATTGGTTTATTTTTATTTCATTGGGTAAACTTTACTTTGATGTCAACAGAGAATTCTCCCCGAGTGCTGTCGGCTCGCACCGTGCCTCGTGATAGATCCGTCCAAATGCCTCGTGGCGCCACTGTAATGAGTCTGTGTTTGGGGAAAGACTACACCCTCGTGGTTGTGGAGTTGACGATATTTTGTACACTTGCTCGAGTCCATGACTTCATCCACATTAATGTTTTATAGATACATAATTTGGATTTGTTTACACTTTCAAATATATATATGGAACTAGCTAACCCAACAGATGGCGTCCTATTCTAAATATACTTATATAGGTTTTTTATATAATACTTATTACTTATTTTGAAATATATAATATTGCTACTATAAATTGAGATATAAACTATGTTTTTCTCTTAAGCTGGATCTAACTGTGCCCAGTATGCTAAAAGTAGATGAAACTCTTCAGTAGTTTAGAAATTGATTCTGGATAAACACCATTACACAAAAATGTTATGTGTAAACATTTGAGATGACATAGTTATATATTGTAATAAAAGCTATCTATTAGTAAAATCTCCATCAAGATATGTCCGATCATTTTTGAGATTATAACATCTAGTTATATATAGTATACTTGCAGCGCCCCGCGGCTTCCCTCATTTTGTTCCCATTCCTATGAAAGAAATAACTAAAAGCAGTTGCCTAAGTAAGTTCTCTTAATATCAGCTATCTGCCTGTGAAAGCGCAGTTACAATCGGTCCAGTCGTTTTGGATTTATCTCACGTACACACAGATAGATAAAATACAGAAACTTAGAGCGTGGTAGCGAAAAAACCGTACACACTTTTATATAACTTTAAAAAAAGGAGTTTATTTAAGTGTATAGTTAACATATAGTTTTGAAAATTTTAAAGAAGCAAAGAAGTAGAAACAAACTTATTAAGAACTTGAATATTGATATGAATTTATAAAGAGGGCATATTGAGATTAACAACCTTACATCTCTTATTTGTAGATAGGCGTATGACCTGAAGGAGTAGCTCTGAATTCTTTCATTTAAAATAAAATCCTATACTGCATTTTTCATATTACACTCGTAACAAACAGGCCAACTCGATGGTAATTACGCCAGAGCCTATGTTCGCCTGAAACACTAGGGGCTATGTATATCTGCTGGACGGGGATGAGGAGCAGCTTTACTGTCGTGAAAGCTGAGCTCTACAATTGCCAACATGCTTGCCCAGCGCGGCAATCATGCCAGGCCAATGTCTACCAGTGGACTTCCAATGGCTGGTATGATGATGAAATTTGTTGTTTGAAAGATAATATTACTAGAAAGCAATTAACATGCCTCAGGCTTTAGGACGAAAGTTGAACCTGCAAGTTTCCCTTACCAGAGGACCGCACTATCGTTGTGCTATTGAGAACTTATTAGGCACGTTAAATAATTCCGGCTGATATTTTTTTGCGCTGAAATCTATCTACTCATCGAGTTCGAGAATGTTACTTAAAGCCAAGTAAAACGCCCTGTTATTAAATAAAATTATATAATTTCACTGGTTGTTTGTAACGGCAATTAATACATTTCAAATTAGGCTATTTTCGTCTATGTTAGTCCACATCAATCTTCTAATAACAACTAGTTTCATTAAATTGTCTGAAGATAATTAAATTTAACCCACTGACTTGACACGAGACATTGCTTTCGCAAATATGTTAATCGCAAATTGGTGTTATTACATTTTGCCTTAAATTAGGGTCAGCAAGCGAATATTTATGAAAAATATTTTAGCTACTTATTTTTATTAATCGATTTTGTTTATTTCATAAACTGACACAACATCTCATACATCGACCTGACTCTGAGATAAGTTGCTTAAAGCTATATGTAATGTCCATAACGCTACTTACGTTAATAGAGGAACTATATCATACTTAAATACATATATTCAACATCCAGATACAGAAAAAACGCAAATATCAACATACACATATTTATCTTAGGTGGGGTTCGTACCCACGTCGCAAAAGACATGATCACAACCATTTGTGCCATCGGGCCTAGGTCTATTAACTCATAATTGTTATTTTACCCGTAGGACGTCCCCTGCTGGACATAAGCCTTAAAAATTTATAATTGGTACAACTCCAATTGTCCAGTTCACCCTCATTTGTGGCAATAGCAGAGTGTAGCTTGACAACGAGGGTGCTGCTACCCATCCTTGCCCTGTTGCATTTAAGATCTCGGATTGACATTGCCTCATACGAAGCCTGGTAGAGAAGGAGATGCAATGTACTCTACTAAAATTGTACAACACCATGTCGTCACATGTTATATATGTGTCTATTTAAATTTGAAAGATTTGAAAAAAATAAGCCTTTCCAATTAACTGATTTAAACTGAATGGCGCTGTTATTTTTGAAATATATACGGAATCAATTTTAACAACTTTCCTGTATGTGCGTAGGATAAGCCATTGATCATTTTTATTAAAAAAAATCATTATTGAACATAAATTAATAATGGTAATTGAAAATCCGGTTTTGATGAGCAAAAGCTATTTGGAATCTAAACTTAATATTGCTTAGATTTTTAAATAAATATAAAACATTCTACATTGTTTAGCTCCAATTATTTCCACAACATCCTCATCAACATGGCAGCCACAAATGTTCACTGGCGCACGTAGCCCTCCCCAAGAAAGGGGCCATTAACCTATAACTGACATTATAGTGGTAATCGCAGAGCGTAGCTTCTGCTATCCATCACCACCAGAAATAAGGTAGACCTCATACAAAAGGTCGTCTGCATTGGAACCTCACTCTCATCTATTTATATCGCCAAATGGCAGTGTACGCATTGCTGTGTTTCGGTCTGAAGGGTGAGAGAAGCAGTGAATCTACTGGGTAATGTGGCATAATATCTTTCCAGGCATAATGTTGGCACCGTTGTAGTGTTATCCTTGTAATATTACGAGCGTCTATAGGCTGTAGTGACGCTTTTTAACTTAAAACAACAAAAATCATTAATAAATTCTGACTGTGAGAATAGAATCAATATTTATCAACAAGACTAGCAGCGCTCCCGGTTTTATTCGCGTAGTTCCCGTTTCTGTGCCATTCACCAGGAAAGGTCACGTTTAAATCGGTCCAGCCGTTAAAAAAATTGCCGGAACTAACAAATAAGCAGACGGAAAAAAATGTTAATAAAAAAATTATTTATGTAAGTACTCGGACCGCATCGACATATGCATTTAGCGAAAAGCTGTTTCATAAAATGGAATTCGGAATCACAAACACACATAAATTTGATTATTATGAATACATTAATTATAGTGTGTTATGCGTTATTCCCTCATAACATATATTTATTTAATACTTCTGATTGTAGCCTACAAAGCGAGACACTGGTTCCCAAAATGTCTTGTAGAAGTAAGCAAGTAGTATACTTGTAATAGTATTTACAATGAAGAAGTCAAAATATCTTTATTTAAATGAATAAGCACTTTTAAATCGTCAACCCAACAAAATATGTATTTATTAATATTGATCAGTCAATAAAAACTAATAACTCAAATGACCGATGACCCTGATGATCTAATAAGGTTATAAGAGTAATTTTTACAAATAGGTCATTGAGTGGCCTACTTTAAAACTAGGCTGTCGGCACAAAGCGGAGCTTAATGCTAAGTTTCTGGCAAGTTCACTGCACTATCTACTAGAAAAGAACCCGCAACAAAAACTTTTGGTTATTCCATTAACACCTAGTGTTTGGGTAAAATGAAACCCATACCGGCGTCGGCACCAACAAACCGTTGTCTTTCAAGTAAATGTTAACGGAATTCCATTACACCCTAAGCACTTTAGACTAGCCTGATGGCGCAGATTATAGATTCTTTTTTATGTGTCAAAGGTCGTGGGTTTGATACCTACTTAGGGCAAGTATTTATACGAATATATTTTTGTTAATATATTTTCGCTTATTTAAGACAATTCATCTAATTTAATAGGCAGGATAGTTTATACCTCAGTTTATGGTAGCAATTTTTTTTTGACAAATATAGTAAGTATTTTACTTTCTAGGGAGTCAGTCAGTCTTTTTAGACCTCTTACAAAGGTCGACTGCATTAGTACCTCACTCATATTTTGCTGTATTCCGGTTTTATGGGTGAGAGAGGTAGTGAAATTACTGGGTAAATGTGATATTTTATCTTAAGTTCACAAAGTTGGCGCCACCCTAGTGATATCTTTGTGATGACACGAGTGTCTATAGGCTGCGGTAACGTTTATCACTAAGCAAACCGTGTGCTTGTTTGATTACTTCATGACGTTAAATATAGTTAGAACAGAACGACATCGGCCGAGACAGCTAGTATATATATAGCACTATACACACACACGAGTGTGCTATCAGCCTGTCAAATCACAGACAAATTATGTCAAGATGTGGGGCTTAAAAATGCTTTACATTTATTTGTATATGTTTAAAAGGACAAATTAAAATTAATTTATTGAATGTTACATTATATGGACATGGTGGACAAAATATAATATAAATTACAGTGTCGTGTGACGCCCTGCAATGACGAAACACAATAGAACAACATGCCGATTCCGTTTGTGTTTAACCACAGTTGAAGTGTAAAGATTATTCAGATAAGAGAAAAAAGTGAAATAAATACTGCGTAATCACGGAACGTGGAGATGAGGGTGACCTGTTTTATGCGTTGGCCGGGACATTAAGGCACGTGGAAGAGATGTAGGGGCAAATCAGGTTATCTTTTAAATGGTTGCTTTATCTGTCCTAATGTTACTTACGGATATAATGTCACTGTAATGTCGGTGCGGGGGTTCCAGAGGCAATTACCTGACCTCTTTTATAAATGTTATTTGGACATTAAAGAAAACAAACCGAGATTTATGGTAAGCCATCATAGCAGCCGTAGAAAATCCATTAATGTATATAGGCCTCCCCAAGAAAAGTAATAATGTTTCAAAAGAAATGAGGCTTATATATCCCATACGTCATTACCGTAGTTTGCACACATTACACTAGCATAGGCTTAGATCAGTACACCGCACTTGCCGGTAAGTGCGTGATATCCTCGATAGCTATCTCCCAGAAAGTGCATAAGCGCGCGTCCGCCCTCTTTGCCATTCATGCCTTAGAGGCATCTTTGGGTGATCGCCGTAAAGGTTCCAATCCCGCAACTTTAGGGGGTTTGGGGAAAAGCGCAGGCATAGGGTCGCTCGTAAATGAGCGGCGATTCATTCCCTCATGACACTGGAACTGACTTCAAAGGCGGAAGGCGTTAGGTTAGTCTGAAAAAAAACCGCGGTACCTCAGGTGCCTTATACGACTACTGGTATTTATTGCGGGTACCTCATGGCATTTCATTATAAGAAAGCTAATATACATTTTTTTCCAATTTAAAAGAACTTTCGCCTTGAACTTTTATTTTCAGATGCAAGGAATTTGAAAATAATATGTACCCTTTAAATAAAGAAGATTAATTAAAATTAATTGATTTTATTGAAATTTACATTTAAGATAAACTTAACCTATAAAAAATCTCCGTGGCGCAAACGATTAGCCAATTTAAAATCTGCACCCGGGGCTCGGGATATACAACTTTGAGAATAACTGTCTAACACTAAAACAGCACAGGTATACTTTCTATCCGAGTAGTTTTAAATGAGAAGCTTTTTTATTTAAGCATCAATATCATCATCATCATCATATCAGCTAATGGAAGTCCGCTGCTGGACCTAGGCCTTTCCAAAAAAGGAGGTTTTTTGCCCATAATTACTGCGCTGGGCAAGGATGTAAGTTATATCAAAGCGCAGCTCTCGCGCCGGGAATGCTGCTGCCCATTCCCGCCCTGTACATTTGAGCTGCACCGTTTCAGATGGATGTATTGCCATCTGTCGGTTCTGGTACCTTAGTCACCTCTTACAATACTTGGTGCTGAGGGAGGTAATATTCTACTCTGCCGGTACCTCACGGCAAAATTAGAAACAAAATTAAAAGCAATTAGAAGTAATCATTGACTCACGGTTATTATGCTTCCACGACTTACATATTACTAATAATAATTGTAATTAATACTACAAGTAAGTAGGTAATGGTTTTTCTTGTAAAACAAATATCGTTATCCTCACGAAATGAGCGGCGTGTTGCCTGCTCCAATACTCAAATGCGGTCAATTTCCCGGGTAATGTCTAATTTCCGAACGCGGGTGGATCGAAAGGGGCGAGGGGGAGGCGGCAAGGGGGGACTATCTTCATGAACGATATGTTAACATAGTTCGCTAAAAAAATATAAAAAATGGAGTGAGAAGTAAAGATATATATTCCTCATTAATTTTAATAATAAATAACTTCAAGCGACATCTCATACCTTAATCCAAAATAGGTTACTTAAAGCACTTGTGGTTTTTTTTAGACAATAGAGGAATCATAAATACTTAAATACATATTTAACACAAGACGTTCACAAAATAAACATGAATATACATCATATAAATATTTGTCCGGCGCGGGGATCGAACCCACGACTCTAGACGCAAGGGATAAGAAACATGCGCCATTGGGCCCGTCAATTCAGAAGCCGTAATACATTTCTAGCCACAAGGTGAGACGATCACAAATGAAAACCGCAATATCGAGGCGGACGCAATTTGCGTACAATCGGTCGTATAAAATGACACATCGATATTATAATTACATCTCATATTCCTGTTATTTTTTTACATCATCATCTTAACCGTATCAGCCATTGGAATACCACTGCTGGACATAGGCCTCTTCAAGGAAGAGGTAATTTCGCCTATAATTACAGCGTTAGACAAGCGTATTGGCAATTACAGAGCGAGGCTTTCACGACAGGGATGCTGCTGCCCATCCTACACTGCCCATTTGAGCTACACTGTTGCGGATGGATATACCTCTATCTGCTGGTTCTGGTACCTCAGTCACCTGTTACGACACCTGGACAGGGAAAGGTATCATGCTACTCTGTCGGTAACTCAGGGCTTATTCCTGTTATTTTGATATTATTATTAAAATAATAGTAATATGAGATGTTATTTCTGTAATAACATCCAACCAGACCAGGTTGTTTTAATTTTTTTTTTAACTTTTGAAGAAGAACACCTCTTAAAGTTATGTATTTTTCCTGCTTCTTCAGTATTTCCTATTTGCGCTCCAGTACTATTGCTTACAGCATGCTATTATATAGCCTTCCTCGATAAATAGGCTACTTAACACTGAAAATTTCTATTTTAATTTGATCAGTGTGTTCCGAGGCTGGCGCCTTCCATCAAACCAAAAACAAGCTCTTCAGCTTTATCGTATCAACATATATGTCATTTAATATATTCTTTCTTTGCCTTTGTCTTATAAATATAAAGTTTTTCTTATTAATGGTTTTCTTATATACATCAAACTTTGCTTGAAAGAGATTGCTCTGTACGATAAGCCGCGAGAAATCATTATTTCCCACAACATCTTATACATTGAACTGATTCCGTGGTAAGTCGCTTAAAGCACTTGTGTTACGGACATCAGACAACAGAGGAATCACAAATATACTACTTAATAAATATATATATATTTACACCAGACACAGAACAAACATAAATATCAGCATTTCTCCTGGGTGTGGGCCAAAGGTCGTGGGTTCGATACCTGCCTTTGGCGCACAAGACATTCGTCGTCGTCGACAAGTCGTCATTGTGGTCGTGTTGTTGTATTATTAGTAGTGAACTCGAAAATGTTCGGAAACGTGTTTACGTTCTTTTAAAACTGATTAAAATACTGACAAGGGTGCCAGTAAAACATATTTACTCGCACCCTCGTCAGGTATACCAAGTAAGAGTAGGACCGGTGTTTGATGGCCGGGTCCGGTTCGACGCAAATTATAGGGCGCTTGCCGGCTAACCTGGTTCGACAAATGTTTCGGGCGCCCTGTTTCGGGAACATATTGATTGATACCTATAAGTTTAGAAGTAATTCTGTATATTATTGTGATTTTAATAATCCTATGTTAAATTCTTCCATTCTTGGTGGGGCCTGAGCCCACCAGTGGACTTCCAATGGCTGTAATAATGAAGATGATAAAGAAACGCATGATTACTTATTTGAACAATATGTACTCCTATTATGATGATAAAAAAAATCATATCACGCTTGCAATTTATTTTCATTCTATTTAATAATAAAACAATCTACAACTGTAATATGAAGATATTATTGTTAAAGTAAATTAACTTTAGCATTTACTTTACCAATTACTTTTTTTTTATACACACACGACCATAAACATTATATTCTAATACCTACTACGTCAGTTTTTTGTAAATCACAGTTTCTATAAAAAAACTTAATAAATTTCCTTTATTAATCAATCTACAAAATGGCTAAGAAGAATTTGCCAACACTTTCTCTGATAGAGAACAGACTGTTTTGCAGGATCTTCCTTAAACTTATTTTAGAGCAAGAAAGACGGTACCGCGCAGAAAAACCTCATGAAATTGAGATCAAGCTAAATCTGATCCTTTCCAACAAGTTTCAATAAAGCCGACATGCATGCGATCAAAGTCGCAGGCACAGCTGGTCTTATAAAGATAGTGAAGTATGCACACTGGCGCGCGTTCGTATTTCTTGGCATGTATCTTTGTGAGAGTTTTTAAGTATATATATTTCTTATAACGAGCGTGATACAAATCTTTTATCGTTCTAACGATGTATTTATCACTTTTATTTTTTAACTAGTTATTGTTCTTGACTTTGTTCATTTTTTTGCGTAGTATCTCTAATTTGCTTTTAAATAAATGTAGCAAAAGTTGCCCATTATAACATGAACTACTCTGTTCGTCTCGCGAAAAGAGGCCTAGGCGTTTGAATATTTAGCCGAAACAATAAGATTATAAATAAAAATATTTATTATTTTAACATTACAAACAGATATGTACACTATATGAATAAGTAGAGAAAGGAAGACCTCATGCAGAGCGTGAGCATGCGTTAGCAATTGTACCTCACTCACACTTATATCTACCGCCAAATAGCAGTGTTCGCAATTCTGTGTTCCGGGTTGAAAGTTGGTAGGGGAAAGGCAGTGAAATTACTGGGTAAATGTGACTTGGTATCTTCGAAGACAGGGTCGGCGACACGCTAGTAATATCCTTAAGATGACACGAGCGTCTACAGATTGCAGTTACGTTTACCATCAAGTGGAACGTGAATTTGCTGACTTCGTAACAAAAAAAAGAAACCATTTATACAGAACCTTCGATGCGCAAGCCCAACTCGCACTTGGCCGTATATTGAAGGAATAGCTGTATGAATATGAATATATCTGAGGATTTGTAACTCGAACCGTACATTATTATTTTGTTGTAAAACTATTTTTCTGTTCAAGTTTTTCCTGTCTATTCAGAATTTATATTAATTGATCACCTTTCTGTTCAAAGAGGTCTACCTAATGTGAACTTACCAACAATTTATATTGATATTTTAGAATGTTACATAAAGTTGCTTAATAAGTAAAGGAAATAGTAGCATGTAGTTCAAATTGTGATAAATAAAGAACGTTCTTGTGTACGCGATGTCACTGTTATTATTCAAAATCGACATAATGCGTATATTTGAAATGCAAATGACACCGGGCCATGCGGTATCGCTTCTCAGCTCCTCGCGCGAGAGCAGCATCACGCAGTAATCCGACTCAGTAATCCATTACAACCCATTACAACAACCGGTAAACGCATAAATCATTGTAATTGCGTTTGAAGCCGGCCCGTGATTAGTTTCGCTTGAACCTTATGAGGGATTCGGTTATGTATCCTTGGAGAAAACAAAACTTGGGTTGCATCTTTGTATTGATCGAGGTCCATTTGGATAATTTCGTTTTCATGGGATACTATTACATTCCAAAGGGATATATCGTAATCGGGGTTGAACCGGGAATTGTTTTATTGAGTTAAGACTAGGCTTCGATAGTATTATTAATCAACCGGAAAGAAATGGTTCAGGTTTCGTTTCCACCTGAAACCATCAGAGCTTTGTTTTATAAAATCACACAGTATCTGTATTAAAAAAAATGCTTTCACCTACACATCACAGAGGCAGAGTCGATCTACCTAAACAGCTTATAGTGCGTCCGATGTTTATAGCTTAAAGATATCAGATTGAGAATTATTAAGATACTCACGAATATAGTATAGATTTACGAATATGTTAGTGGCCAAAACCTTTTTTAAGAGATTCTCGTTTTTTCTAGACCATACTAGTTCATCCATTAGGCGTTAAAATAAACCGTCAGTTTGGCTAACCTGATCAATTCTTTCATGTATAGGAAAAACTAATGTAACTTAATTACCCTAAAGTAATCTGTGCTATGAAACTGACGAGGCAGACACGAATCACTGCAAAACCGACTCCACGTAGGCTTGTCTGTCATACTCATACACAGAGTGTAATTCAAGTCCATCATTTTGCACTTGATCAGTATCGGCTATAGGACGAACCAATCAAACCTTGAAAAATCACTCATGAAAACGTTGCCGTAAAGTAACCAAAACGAAGAACATGTGAAGCCGTTAATAAAAAACCATCTTAAATAACTAACCTATATTTAATATCCAATTGTCTGAACGTAGCCCACAAATAGTAAGCAGTGATATATTTGCATAAACACAATTAAACTTCCATCATTTCTCTCTTCGCGAACTAATGACAAATGGAGTCAATAAGGCTGGAGCGCTTGTAAATCTAGGTGGTGACGTTTGCGGACCGGCCCGCGCCGCCCCCGACCCCCGCCCGCCCCTGTGCTCAAATAGATCGATACTATTGATTCAGTTATGATTAAATGTGAATTAATGCACTGTGCGTGTTCCTGAATTGATTTAACAACAATTAATTATATCAGGCGTTGTTGCGTTGGAAATCGGATCCCTTTGATCCGATCTTAGCAGAATTTAAGAGTGCAGATTGAGCTCTTACAGAACATAATATTGAGTGAGTACAATAGGAGAATAGATTATATTCCACTTTGAACTGGTCTTCATGGTCTTTTTAGTTATTGTTATAGGTTAATGTCATCATCATCATAGCAGCCGAAAAACGTCCACTACTCGGCAGAGCCCCCACCCCTCCAAGAAAGCAGCTTACATGCGATAGATCTCGTCCAAAAGTCGTTTGCATTGTTACCTCATCATCATCATCATACCAGCCATTGGAAGTCTACTGCTACACATGCGCCTCCCCAAGATAAAGGGCCGCGCTGGGCAAGTATGTTGGCAAGCGCAGAGCGCGGTTTTCACAATGGGGATGCTGCTGTCCATCCCCGCCCTGTGCTGCTCTGTTTTGTACAGATATACCGCCATCGGTCAGTTCTGGTACCTTAGTCGACACCTCTTACGACTGGAGAAACTATTCTACTCTACCGATACCTCACTCCTACCTGTTTCTACCTCCAAATAGCAGTGTTAAAATTGCTGTGTTCCGGTTTCAAGGGTTAGATAGGTAGTGTATCTTCAGTTCACAGGGTTGGCGACACGCTAGTGATATCTTTGTGATAAAGCTTGCATCTATAGGCTTCAGTCACGTTTACCATCAAGCAGACAGTATACTTGTTTGCTGACTTCATTATATATATAAAAAGGGGGAATTTTTACCATAATTGCTGTGCTGGGCTGGCGTGGTGGCAGACGCGGAGCGTAGCTTAGCGACGAGAATGCTACCCATTCCCGCTCTGCTTCATTTGATCTATGCTGCTTTGGGTGGATATACCGACATCCGTTGGGTCTAATACCTCAGTTGCCGCTTACAGCAAGCGATCTTCAATGGTTGCATGACGCCTCCATCCAGTGCGATCCTGCGTTCTTAGTCAGATCGACTGTCCTACACCCAACTGGTACTTGGTCATTTTTTTTTATATATAATTGAACTTTGATACATATTTCTTGGTAGTGTAGTACCGGCAGAGCAGAATAGTTTCTCCCTGTACCAGGTGTCGTAAGAGGCCACTGAGGAACCAAAATCGAAAGATGGCGGTATATCCATCCAAAGCAGTGTAGCTCAAATGCAACAGAGTGTAGATGGTCAGTAACAGCCTACGAGCTATGGACAAATATAAGACGATAAGCCTTTATACAGTGGATATCCTACGGCTGATATGACGGTCTCTAGGACGCAATGGGTAGTTCATATTATATTAGCCATTAGAAGTCCACTGTTGGACATAAGCCTCCACAAGATAGGGGGAATTTCATCCATAAATGCTGCGCTGGGCAAGCGTTTTAGCGATCGCGGAATCCAACTTTCGCAAACAGGATGTTGTTGCCCACCCTCACCTCGTAACCACCTGCACAGATTTGGATGGAAATACCACCATCTGACGGTTCTGGTACCTTAGTCACCTTTTATGATATCTGGTACTATTCTACTTTGCCGGTGCCCCACAGCATGTTTTTAAAACAAGTCTAATAAGTCTATAAATAAAAGTGCTATGCGATCATATCTGCTACGATTCAACCCTCCCTTACTGGAAATAGCTTATGTTGTTTGAATTATGAAAGCTAGTTTGTATAACTCGCAGTCATTCAAGAACTAAATTAGTTGTTGAACTATAAACATTGCATTTGCGCGGGCCGTGTCGGAGTTGTTGGTGCGGGGTGGCGGTGGCAAGCGGCGCGTGCGAACCGACCCGCCGGTAAATGCTGTCTGACCCATTTCCCGCGCGGCGTGGGGCTGATAGATCGATAACATTTATCGACACTAATTAGAAGCTCAATAAAAATTACTTACCAACAACGGCTTAATCCCGTGTTTCGTGTTGATTCAATGACAAATAATTGAAAGTATTTATGGTGTGGTATAACTGTTTTTGCAGTGCTTGTTTATCTTTCAGCTATGACGTCAATCCTAGTATCACCGGGGGAAAGAAGCTGTGCCTCTATGAGCTACCAGAATAGTAAAATAGTACCTACCATGCTGGTAGCTCACGATCTGATAATATATGCGCTTTTACCAATTTAGTGACATCATTAAAAAAAATATTTTTACCAAAAAAAACTATCTTGTCTCAGGTGTCAGGCGGGACTCGAACCTCCATCTTTCCCATACCGGGGCCTACGGGACACTACCATTGTGCTACCAAGACTTTAGCGGTGTTTTTTTTTTGGGCTGAGAAGTCAGTTTTTAAGAAATATAATTTATAATTTAGAATGTTCTATGCATAAAACCTCTCAAGGTTATCAAGTAACACATTGGTTGTGCAATCGGTTTTGGGGAAAAATTTTGGTTTGATTCCCGCCTGAAGCCTTGACAAGTTGTTTTTTTTCTTGTAAATATCATTTTATATATAATTTTACATTTTCTATGCACACAACCTCTTAAGCAATACTGCGGCAATCATTAAATTAGTAAACGGTCAAGAAAACTCCTGATTTATATAATTTGCAGTTGAATGCCTATTAACGAGCTAAACGATAACAGTGAGAGTGGACGCAGCGGTACGTCGCCGCACGTTGCGTGCGCGCGCGTGCCTTCACCGACTTAATGCAATAGATTACCATAGTGGTATTAAATTTTACTGTTTGTTTTTCCTTCATAATCACTTGGGTGGGTTTGTTTTTATGGTAATGTCTTAGTGTTCTGGCTGTTGTTAAATGTCCATGTTTATTTAAAATTCGAGACCGGGGTTAACTTGTATGAAATTATATCAGCTATTGGGAGTCCACTACTGGATGAAGGCCTCCCCGAGAAAAGGGGAACTTTATACCGCCATCTGTTGGTCCAGTACTAGTGCAACTAGCACCAGTCGCCTCTTCGTACACGCCTGGTAAAAGGGGGGGGGGGGTACTCTCCGGTAAATTACGGCCAAATTATATAAATATAGTATTTTCTGACGACTATTTATAAAAAAAACTACTCTTTTAACGGCTTTCAAACGCGGTTTATTTACGTTTTTCTATCGCACCCGTAGATGTTTTAGTAAAATCTTAGTAAAATTATAATTTATTTTAATTTCGACGGTTAGACGAACTTTTCAAGTAAAAGAGGATTAAATTTCAATAGTATTTGTTCAAAACAGCTTAAAAATATACAAAAATAGCTTTTCAGATAATAAAGTAAACTAAGTAGTTGTTATCATTCTTGTGTTTGTTCTTCCTGTAAACCTGTATATTGTCCCTTACCAAAAAATGCACTTGTGATTGTCGATATTTTAATCCCTACTAATATTGCGTAAGTAACTCTGTCTGTCTGTCAAGTACGCTTTCTTGCTTAAACCTCTTTACCAATGTGTAAGAAATTTGGCTCAGACAATCTTTAGACCCTGAGAAAGGACATAGGCTATTTTTGATTTCGAAATAAAGTTGTAGGGCGTCGACAGGGGGTATGAAATGTTGTATGGAAGTATCGCTATTTTTAGAGCTAGAAACTTGAAACCTATTTTTCAGGCTATTGATTCGATATAAATAACCATGAGATTTAAAGTCTATACAAGTTAAGATGAAGAACCTAAAAAACTATTCCACGCGGTCGAAGTCGCGGGCACAGCTAGTAATACATAAAACTTACTCTTGACATTTTTATAAGGTAAAAGGTCGCAACATCATACGGGGTTATAGGTATAGATCAACCTTGATTAGTATCCATGACAAGCTATTTATCCTTAATTAATTACTCAGAGATAATGTACATTCAATGTACAACAAGAGACACGCAAGTCTCAGTACTTGAGATTTGTTATCGCTGTCAATTTTTAAATGAATAAAATAAAGTGCAAACCAGCCTACTCAAGCCAAGTATGATGAGCCAAGTTATCATCATCATTATCTTACCAGCCATTGAAAGTCCACCGCTGGACATAGGCCTCTCCAAGAAAGAAAGGTTTTTTGCTCATAATTACTGCGCTGGGCAAGCGTGTTGGCAATCGCAGAGTGCAGCTTTTGCGACGAAGATGCTATTACCCATCCCCACTTTGTGCATTTGAGATGCACTGTTTCGGATGGATATACCGCCATCTGTTGGTTTTGGTACCATAGTCGCCTGTTATAACACCTGGTATAGGTGAGGTACTATTCTACTCTGCCAGTACCTCACGGCTTCAAGCCAAGTATTGTTTTTAGTTATGAGGGTCATAATATCGCTGAAAGTGTTCCGTCCGATGTCAGACAATGCGACTCGACTGACGACTGACGCGTTGAAGACGACCCGCGTCGCGTGTCCACTAGCTGTTAGCTGCCAGCGACCGCTCGAATGCACCGTCGCATGCCGATGAGGGCCATTCAACTGTTTATTTTACACTCCTGTGTTTGTTCACCATTTTGTTTAAGTTTTGGCATGTATACTTAACACATTCAGTTATTTGCTAAATTCATTTGTTATTACGAAATTCATATCTTAAAAAAACTTACGCGTTGACTACTCGAATAAAATATACTTTGTAATGGTTTTGAAATGTTTTATTTTTATCTGGATTATTGTGTATAAATAATCAAAATAGTTAACTTAAACGCTTTCAAATCGTCAAATATTATTTAAATATGAACAATAATATTTCCAAACTAAAAAAGTAATAGAATCTATTATATTCATAACACTAATAACCTTGATGACCTGATTTAAGGCTAACATATAGAGCGAGCTACCTGAAAGAAACCTGCAAGAAAAACTGGTGGTGATAAATGTTCCATTAATACCAAGTAGTTATTGCTAATGGAACCTTACCGGCGTCGGCGCTAACAGACCGTTGTCTTCAATAACATAATTAAATCGTCTGGTTAGTCACATAATTGCTGTTAATACAAAATTGTAAATAGTGAAAATTTTGTAATTATTACGTAGAAAAATATAAGTATTAGATACGTTTTTAATAAATAATGTATTACAAAAGAACGGACAAATAGTTGAATACAATGAGGGGCTAAAAGCATGTTGTCACGTAAGGCTGCAGGTGGGCTGTAAATCAGAACTCGTGTGTGCTAAAGTCGACGTTGCTTTATCCATAGTTTTTGACTTATATTTCAATGCTGTCACGCTGTTGTTATTTATTTATTGTGTCACAACATCTAATACATTGACCTGATTCCTAGATAAGTCTTTTAAAACACGTACATCCAAATACATGTCAAAAATATCTGTTCTGGTGTGTTTTCTGTTGTGGGGATCGAAGCCATGACTTTTAGTGTACAAGGTAGGATCACTACCATCGACCTACATTTGAAATACAAGTACACATTTAAAATCATTCTTAAGAGAGTATATCAGGCTCTCATTTAGTTCATGAATCAAAGAATAATTATAATTTGTCCATTAATAGTTTGTTTATCTTTGATAGAAAAAGAAGGATTGATACTGAGGGTAAGCTAAATATTTGTCATTGGTTCACTATAGTTTTGCAAATTATATATTTTAGAGTTAAATAAAAAACCCGACTCTGAATAGCAATCAAAGCGACAGCTTGTCAATTAACAAATAGCCATTATTCAAGCGTTTATTACGTCCAATGAGTAAAGTAATTGACGCTTAGTAAGGCTGCCGCATTAGCTGGGATTAATTCGGCGCGGCTGTTAATTACCCGCACACATATCGTTTACGAGTGGCCGCGCGCGAGTGGCGATGGGTGATTGCTATGGATATAATTACACTACGCCGTAGCACTGTAATTTGTCGTAGCACTGTAACTTGCGTCGCAAAAAAGAAATGTTTTTGACTGCTACAGGAAATGGCATTTCCAGTTATATACGTTTAGAAATCCTTTCAAGTATCTTCTGGGACGTTTTTCGCATTGTATAATTATCCCTGTTAGTAACATACAAAGGGCAACAGATGTTGAGTTGAATGAAGCGTCTGTATAAAATCATTTTTATATAAGTACTTTCACAACGTGAAATATTTGAAAGCGTTATAAAAACTCTATTTATTACACTCATAATTAATTCAAAAATGCACCAAGAAAAAGCAAGATATATATTTTTAATTTATAATTTTTTAAATACATTGACATAAAAATAGGACTAATGATATTTGAAATGCTTTAGTGAGTTTGCATTTATTAGGGTATTCGTCATTGTTTTTTTTAGCTGAAAAATAAACTAATCTAAAATTGAATTTTATCGTTGTTTGAACATATATGTTTTGTTTAATTGTTAAAAGTTTTAGATGGATAATACATCCATAATGTGATTAAAGAGAGTCTTTTATAGGACTTCGCTTTAGTAGTTGGGTTCGATTCTGCTCCTGTGAGGTATCGAACCCAAATATCCTAACTCGATATCCGCAGATTTGAAATGATTTTATATATTCAAGGTAGATACTTCAAAGGACATTCACAGGTATATAGTATCAGTCGATTCGATGTGAAAATAGAACTGACTTAACGCCGGGTGTTGCCCGGGAGACGCGCCTGGCAACGGGCGAGTCCGGGTAGGGTTGCTATGGTTTGAAGTAGCAAAGACAAGTTATATGAGGCCGCAAATTTCGGTCCGGAAGTTGGGTTTTTTAACATCAATAAATTTTCTTTATCTACGCACTGCCATAGTTTACCTGCCATGGAACGTGGGTACTTCACTCACACCTATTTCTGTTTCTTAACTTAAGTTATCAAATATATTTTTCATAGTAGATTAATGATGTCGTTGGTAATAATAAAAGGAAATATATAATAAATTGTTAATTGTTAGTTACAAAATATAACATAAGTCTCACAGCTAACCTTGCAACGCGCTTGTGATATACAAATCTGACAACCCTAGCCCCGCGGATCCTACGAGAGTATGAATCATCCCAAATTCTGCTTTAATTGCATTTGGATAATGGATATTTGATATTTTGTAAGACAGAACCGTCTTAAGGACTTACAGCAGCTGGCGCGTTCAAAAAACATTTTTTTCATGTCAGGATTTGTTTCGTAATTCGAAATTGTAATATATTTGTAGATAGCTGAGTAGAATATAACCTCCTCCTGTATCAGATGTCGTAAGAGGCGATAAAGGTACTTCTGGTACCTGATGAATAGTAAATCCATTTGCAAGAGTGTAGCTCAAATGCGAAAGCTTACTCTACACACTTGCCCAACGCGGCAATTATGGGTAAAATTCCCCGTTTCTTGCGGAGGCCTATATCCAGCAGCGGACTTCCAATCGCTGATATGATGATATATTTAAAGATTTCTTGTACTAAAACAATAGTCACAATAACCTTAAAAATACTACACTCATTTGCAAAAAACGGGCGGATTTGATTTTAATTCTTCTTTAAAAAAATACGGTACCAAAATGATTTCAATCATTTGTACATGTTACTGGCCGGTTTTAAAAATGTCGTGGTTGTTAAGACAGTACGTTTTAAATTCAAATTTTTGTTTGATGTTCGTTTTTACAGAAAACCTTTTTATCCTACATTTTTGGTGTGAAGTTCCAAAAGATAATATCGGTTTTCATAACTTTTAGTAAATTTTTATGAATTTTTTTTTATATTCTTAATTGTCAGAGCTTCATTTATTGCTGTTTAGCTGCCTCAATAATGTTTGAGAAAGTGGTAAAAGCTACCAAGATTATTACGCTGCTCGAAGAGGGTTGCAGCCGTGGTTCAGAAGCTAAATGTGAGTCGCCAGACGGTTTAAAGGACCTGGCAGCGGTATCAAGACACCGGTTCCGTTAAGAGAAGGCTTAATTCTGGAAGAAAACCATGTATCCAACCACGGGATGATCGTTTTCTTGTGAGCCGCGCATTGAGAAATCGCAAGTCTTCATATGTGGAACTTAAGAACAACCTCGAAGAAGTAAGAAATGTGCATATTAGTCTATGGACATAATAGTCAGGAGGAGGCTTCTCGCTTAAGTTACTTCGTGAGCACAGAGTTGCCAGGCTTAGGTTAGCTCTAAATTGTGAGTCATGGACTCAAGAAGTCTGAAATAAGGTATTGTTTTACGATGAAGCCAGGATATCTCAGTTCGGTGAAGATCGACGTCGGTGAGTGCTACGAAGACGAGGAGAACGCTTTGCAGAGGCTTGTTTTGAAGTAATCACATCGTATGGTGGGGGCTCTGTTATGTTTTGGGCAGGAATAAATTCAATGGATCGTACAGAGTTAGTCTTGATTGAAAACGGCTCACTGGCAGGACATAGATACATAACGGAACTTTTAATTCCTCATGCACAACCCGCATTACCGCTTTAGGCGAAGACTTAATTTTTATGGACGACAACGCTCGCGCCCACCGGTCTGGCGATGTGGAAGCGTATGCGCAAGAGGTCGGCATTCGTCTTTTGGATTGGCCAGCTCGAAGTCTCGACCTCAATGAGTGAGATCCCAATGAGAGAATGAGTTAGATCAGTACAACCGGCTCCGCAGACCATCAGAGAGCTGAAGAATGTGATTACCGCGGAGTGGGAAAGTATTCCGCAAGCAAGTATCCGGGATATCCTCGCTAGCATACCCAGACGAAGCTGTGATTTCAGCTATAGGGGGTCACACTTGATACTAACCATTTATCTTCTTTTACTTTATTAAAGAAAAAACTAGCAAAAATCTTTGTTAACTTTTACTTCACGAGCATATGCACTACAAGCGAGCATACACTACTAGTGAACTTTAGCATTAAAACTCATAAATTTTATCAAAATTTTATGATAACACTGACAAAAACGATTATTTGCTTATTAATTTACAAAATTGTGAAAGTGAAACTACCTATAATTATCAAACAAACCAATAGTAACATTTGAAATGGTTCATTGCTCAGGTACCCGTTTTTAGGCAAATGAGTGTATGTTTAAGATTAAAGTAATCACAAATATACTTTTTATTTTTTTTTGCTTGCGTCGGTGTTTTGTTTAGAAAGCAATTGAAAATCGTTAATCGTAATGATATAATCTAGTGCCGTCGTATTAATGAAATAGAAAAGAAAAAGACTAGGTTGTTGCAGTATTTGTATCATGTTTGTGCGTGATAACGCAAAATACAAGGACCCATTTCGCCGCCAATGTCAGGTACAGAATAGGGAGTTGCTCCATCCCTAAACTAATCTGCTAGATGAACTTAGGCCATCACTCTCTTCGAACGGGTGTCCAGAGCCGTTGATACGGTATATCGCCCAGCAAGGCTGGGGAGCCCCATACTCGAACCCGTGTTTTTCTCTATTCTAAAAAATGCACCATTATCTATCTAAAAACTGTATCAATTTAAATATCTTAGATCAACCTATAAAAATTTTGACGAATTTACAACCTGGAGCCGTATGTTACCGCTTTACTATTTTATTAATTATGATCAGAACCTTTTTTTGCGGATCCACAGAAACGTTTCGCTTCCCCAGAGCTCCTCTGGACACATCTATAATAAAGAAATTCCCACAACATCTCATAAACCTTACCTTACTCTATAGTAAGTCGCTTCAAGCATTTGTATTACCAGACACAGAACAAACATAAAACAATATAGATATTTTCCCTGGGTGAGAATCAAACCCACGGCCTTGGCGCACAAGAAGGATTACTACCATCTGCGCCATTGGGCCCGTCGAATTATAATATTTTACTTAGGCCTATCGTAGATAACACATTAACAATTAATATTAAAGTTACAATTTTGCTGAACTTAATATATCGGTATGAGACATTAGTATATTTTATTTCAGTTACAGAAAAAATATTTCATTGTTTTGAATTACTTTCACGAGACTCATTAATATTTATTTGCTGTAAATCTATGAATAAAACATTTGTGAGTGTTTGTAACAAAGACTTGCTAATCTTAATAGCGCAGTTGAGTGGAGTTGCCGAGGTCACGGGTTTGGTGTCCGATTATTTTAATAAGATTAGGAACTTTTTAATAACCGTTAGAAAAATTAAACGCGAATGCTGACCCCAAATATAATATAGTTCGAGCATTATTTCGTCATCATCACTACAACTTTTAGAAGTCCACAGATCTTCTCAAGAAATCTCAATCAATCACTTCTCAAGAATTCTCAAGAAATCGCAAGCGGGCCCGTCAATCATGGTGTAATCACATTGTTCCTATCTCGCTCTTCCTTACTTTTTCATTCAGTTTCACTTCGCAAATACTGTGTAAAGACCACTTCGTAGGAACACTTCTGCTATACTCACTGGGTATGAAATAATTAAAATACTATTAACGGCTTTAAAATGCAGTTAATTTCATTTTTAACGTTTCTGTTTCATCGTGGCGACCTTTTTCAAGAGTTATCGTTCACAACGTTTCAAACCTGTTAAAGATCAGTTTTATTATAATAAATGTATTCTGTGTTATTTTGATTGTATGATAAAATGGAGCAAACACGATCCAAAGTCCAAATTGGTGAATCTTGCACTCCTCCCTCTGCCATGATAGACTATGATTAATGACGCTGTAACCTGTTTCTTTGTTCAACCGGGTGATAACGCTATTAATAAATAGTTCATAAATCACGGTGCTTTAATTACGCCGCGTCCGCCATGACCTGAGTGATGGCCGCGCATCACGCGAACTCCTCACAGATTGTTAACGAATCTCACTGAACCGGATTTTGAGTGCATCATGGTGTCTCCAGCACTCGATGGGTAGACCTGATTGTTTGTTGGAAAATTTATTTTTTAAATCTTCATTGGATGTCCATTGCTGGACATAGGCCTCTCCAACAACGGCAGAATTTTGAACATAATTGCCGAGCTAAGCTATTGCACAGCGTCCTATGCATTTGAGCTGCAGTATTTTGGCTGGATATTCCACCATCTGTCCATTCTGGTACCTTAGTCGCCTTTTGCGACACCTGGTAAAGGAAGATACACTATTCTACTATGCCGGTACCTCATCAGCCAAAAAATGGCCTGTGATTAGGCTTAATTTAATAGAAAATATGATTTTGATTGATAAGGGTTTGTGCTTATAATTTCAAAAAATTTCCGAGCTGCACTAAACACTGACTTAAATGTTGTTTTCTTCAACAAATCTATGCATTGAATGTACATTTAAATTATCAAGAAATATATAACACACAACTTTTCTATAAATATAGACGACATAAAACATGAATAACCTGACAGGGCGTAACAGTCATTTGTTCTTTACTACTTTAATCTAGTCTGCTCTTAGAAGACTAACATTAAAGATACTGCAGATTTAGTACTCCAGTTAAAAAAATACTTGAAGAGAAAAGTTAGTATTGACAGCTAGCGATATATATCGATGTCAAGAATCCAGAGAGAGAACATGTTCAATATAATTTTGCAGAAAGTCACCGCCAATCCAATGAACCCAGCGGGAGCTCATAAATTACTTAAGTAATTAATGACTTCACTCTTATAATAACAGAGTACCTATGCTGACTCTCGGGGAGGGGGGAGGATGAGTAAAAAATCTTAGGGTATTAATCAACGTCGGGGCCCATTCATCAAGGCGATGATGCGGGCGACTTTGCAGAAGTTTCCATTAAACAATTAGCTGTGGGGGACGGAGGGGGGAATGTTGGAATAGTTTGATGAACATGTTCCGCTCGGTAGGGGATATTCTCTCAATAAAAGCTTTAGGCTTACATAATACATTTACTTTATTATTTAGAGGTTCGGCAGAGGTGCCGTTGGTCGATCAATCTTATGGGATAAGCGTAATTATACAAATATGATATTAAGAAAAACAAAAAAGAAATGAAATTCGTGTAAATATTCTTTATTCTAGAAATGATAAATACAAAACATCTGTTTATTTATTATTTTATCATCATCATATCAGCCATTGGAAGTCCCCACTGGGCCGGCTGGGCTGCCCAAAAAAAAGGTTTTATGCCCATAACTTATAAAAATAGGCTTAATATTATTAGATACTGTTATATACTATAATAAATAAATCCACAACATACATTGACCTGACTCCGTGATGAGTCGCTTCAAAATTATCACGGACTTACAGAAATTAGACAACAGAGGAATCACAATTTCACTACTGAAATGCATACAATTATGACCCAGACACAGAAAAAACGTAAATATCATCATACAAATATAGGTCACCGACATTTATCAAACAGTATTAATAAAAAGACATCAATGGGAGAGAAAAGAAAACAAAAACAAAAAAAGGAACAATACAATCCGTAATTACATAAAAAGGCAGCTAGCTAAGATTAAAACTAAAAACGAAATAAAAAGGGTTTTTGGGTTTTTATAATACCTAGAATATAATAGTTATATACATAAATATACAAATATAATTTCACGAGACCGATGGCGCAGATGGTAGTGATCCTGTCTTATGCGTCAAAGGTCGATCTCCACTCGGGACAAATATTTATATGATGTTATGTTTGTTCTGTGTCTGGGTGTTAGGACTAAAATATATGAAATGCTATGTGCATTCAAAAATAAAGTAGTCGGTTACTACTGTACTAATTCTAACTAGGTGAACTCAATTGTTTCAATGTAAGGGGATGCATCAATGATAGCGCTATAGAATATTATAGTATTTTTTATATTTCATCATTATCATCATAAATCATTCATCAGTCATTGAAAGTCCACTTCTTGACATAAGCCTTTCAAAGAAAGGAGGTTCTTGCCCGTAATTGCCGCTCGAGGCAAGTGTGTTGGCAAACACTGAGCGCAGCTATCGCGACGGGGATGCTGATGCCCATTCCCGCCCTGTGCATTTGAGCTGCACTGTTCTGTATAGATATATCGCTTTCAACTATTTTTCTCTCCTTTAGTTGAACTACTTGTATGGTTTTACCGCACAGATTATTCAACCTTCAAGTATCGATGAGTTCGGCCGCCTTTCGGCATCCGATTTTAAGGTTGATAAAGTGTGTGTATTTTTTACCCAGTAGGTAAAAACATCACGAATACCTAATGATAGCTTTTACCGTTTTTGAAATTTTATCAGGCTGTAATTTATTTCTTATTGGCCCTTTTGTTACAATCAACCCTTCGTTAGGCTTACTAGACTAACAACCCTCTTTTTGCGACCCCTGTTATTTCAAGGGCACTTTAAATATTGCAATTTAATGCTGCTTTGATTGTTTTTAGTTAACTAAGTGACTATATTTTTGAAGTAACTGAAATAAGCACAAATGGTTTTTCAAGATCTTAACTCAGACATGAAAAGTTCTTTATTACAGCAGGTCTTTAGCATTTCTTGTGGATAATCTATTAACCTAATTTCTTGTGGACGTAGTTGACCGACGGGAACGCTGCTGCCCATCCCTGCCCTGATATATTCGAGCTGTTTTAGCTGGATATACCGCTATCTGCCTGTTCTGGTACCTAAGTCGTCTTTTAGTTGGTCTCGATGGCGCAGATGGTAGTGTTTTTGTTATGTGCACCAAAGGTCGTAGAATCGATCCCCACCCAGGAAATATATTAATATGATGAGATGTTGAGTGATTTTTTTTTAAATGCCTGGTATAGAGGGAGGTGCTATTCTACTCCACCGTTATCACACGACCAAACTAAATATTTAAAACCATTAAAATTGTTTAAGTTGAATTTTTTAGTTCTTTTCTTTCATTGAACGTCTTTTTATAAGGAAATACATTTAATGCAATTTATTGTATTTTTGTCCATTTCTGTATGCCCTGCCAGCCATTTACTACAGAAATGTAAGCCCAACCTTAGGTTTAAATCCATTTTACATTTAACCAATAATATTCATCAAGCATGTTGCCCGCCCGAAGTCTTAACAAAAACATGGCCGGACATTTATCAACGTCGCGCGGGGTCTCGGGCCGCTCCCGACCACACAGGGTTAAACTTCTAGCAACATTTTTAAACCTTCCCTAATTACATTAAACATGCTTGATAATTGAGGACTTCTAAGAGGTAAAATTTAATAAATCATTTTTTTAATACAACCTAGTGCGGAATCAAATGAAAAATAAATAATTGTAGGAAATAACTTCATTTTAAAAGGAATAAATGGAAATAATGTGGGTCCAAACAATAAAATCTGTAAATTCATAACGAAATCCTATATGTATATGGGATCGTGAGGAATTGTAGAGGTCCGAAGGGTGCCAGATCAATCAGTGAATTACCTTTAACAGTGTTCGCTAGAGTTAATCACGCAGTAGTTATTCTAGGTTCATCATAAAACTGCAGATCTGCAAGTGACACAATTTATCTGTATAATGAATTAATATATAATATAATTTCTGATATGATGGGACACGCCCGACGGCGCAAATTGTGATCCTATCTTATACGCCAAAGGCCGTGGATTCGATTCCCACTCAGGACAAATATTTATGTGACGATAATTTTGTTTAGTATCTAGTTGTTAAATATATGTATTTAAGTAGAATATATGTGATTTTTCTCTTTTCTGATGTCCGTAATACAATTGTTTTAAGCGATTTATCTCGAAGCTATTTGAATGTATGAGATGTAATGGGAGTTATTGTTATTAATGTAAAACCTGACTAACTAACATATCAACATAGGGCCTAAACTACAAGGGTTAGAAACTTTAAATTTGCACAGGCGTTTATTTTACAACGTCAAAGAGCATTGAGATATGGTTTTTGAAAATTCACCATTTAAAGGGGTTCACTCCTTAAGTGGTGAATTTTGCACGGGTTGCAAAGTTAGTATGAACCGTTGATGTTTTTGAAGTTCTTCGAATGAAATTCAGTATACTGTTCTTCATTAGAGTAATGAAATACATGTTAAATGTTTTTCCCAAAATCATTCCTTAAAGGGGTAAAAGGAGGCTTCAAAGTTAGCTTAAAAGTTCTAAAATTTAACGCGAGCACAACTAGTTTATATAAGACAATTTTGATTCATGTTGTTTGATGTTCGTAATACAAATAATTTAAGCAACTTATTTCGGATTCAAGTCAATTGTTGAGATTTTGTGTATATTAATTAAATTTATGTGACATTGTAAATGTGACCAAATATATGAATTGTATTAACACAACGATTAATGAATCGTGTTGTCTGACCAAAGTCTGGGCAAAAATGGCCCCGACATTTGCCAACGTCGCCAGGGACCGGACCCACGGCCGGTTCTAGTTTTAACACTTTTATATTGTTGTTAATTGGGATAATTTGATAACCAACTCGGAAAATTAATGCTGCGGACTTATTCATAATATTAATTCATACCAATCTAATAACGACAAATTATTTATATTTTTGTTTGGAAGAAATAAGCCCAAAAATTACTGGACCGATCTTGACAATTATTTTACTAATATACTTATTTCTGGAGTACCATGCGTTATATTAAATTCACAAAAATAAATGCGATCACTATATATACTGGAAGAAATGTAAATATGTAAATGGGATCATTATTTTTGTGATTGTCATTGACAAACCATCTTCGTAACTACAGGGTGAATTCGAAAAACTCATTATCAAAGTCATTATCATTATTAGAAAAATATTTATATGACAATAAATATAATCAGTATAATTTTGTTCAAGTAATTCTTAAATCCTTTAGCTATCAAATAATGTATTGCAATTTAGTTTGTAAATAATAGTTTAGTAATCACAATATCAATTTGTACATAATATTGCATTAGATTATGTGTAAATGTATGTAGTTCTTACGTTGCGCTTGCCGGTAGAGGTTTCTATTCCAAAACTTTACGACTCTATCAATCATCGATTCTGCGTGCTAAGTGCCCTGCCCACTGCTACTTCAACTTGCTAATCCGCGGGCTTTGCCAGTAACTTTATTTCTATTCCGGATGTACTCATTTCTGATTCTGAGCTTGTAGCTTGTTCTTGCTCTGATTGTAACTTGTTGGGCTATTTTGAATTGGCTCGTAAGCCAATAGTTAGAGAAATTAAACATTATCGCAATAAATAAAATAAGAGTTTATGTAGCTCATACCGTCAGGTACCGGCGGAGTAGAATAGTACTTCCCCTTGTACCAGACGTCGTAAGAGGCGACTAATGTTCCAAAACCGATAAATACCTACATACTCGTCGCAAATATTGTGTACCGCGATTGCCATTACGCTTGCCTAGCGCGGCAATTATGGGCAAAAATCCCCCTTTTTTGGAGAGGCTTATATCCTGCAGCGGACTTCCAATGGCTGATATGACGTTGATGATAAATATGTAGATGACGAGCGCGTGAAATTATTGGCGGACACGAGCCGCTTATTACAATACTAATTAATAGGCGACCTATCGCCGGCTAATGAGTGAGCTTAACCGGCGGCTGCTCACACAACGCGGGCGATAAACTGTCGCCCGGCAATCTTTGTGCTACTCCACGCGTCACAAAATTTGGAAATCAACCCAAAATAAATGTCAAAATTGTCATGTATATATATCTCAAATATTAGAAGAACGTAATCTCCGTTCTTTTAATACTTTCTCGCTCTTAACTCCTTCTCATCACTCTAGTTTTTTGACAAACTTTTTTACAGTGACAGCTTTTCGACACCGGAGTGAGCTTCCGTTGAATATTAAGCAATCCCCTAAAAAAATCCTGAAACGCTGTCTCCGTACTTTATTTACTGATACTGCTTCTCTAACTTTATAATCCTATTTCTGCTGTACGTTATTCTATATATATATTTATTATGTATGTCACTTTTATCTATTTTGTATAAAAAATGTCTGCACCAATATATATATATTTTCTGTTTCGTGTAATGGTTGACTGGGA
Organism: Heortia vitessoides; assembly: GCA_020976665.1. Lineage (NCBI taxonomy): Eukaryota > Metazoa > Arthropoda > Insecta > Lepidoptera > Crambidae > Heortia > Heortia vitessoides. Next base: position 19,054,172 of record JACJUM010003085.1, read on the forward strand.
GATAATGCCATCTGGCATTAAGTCCGCCATTTGTACATTTTGTAACATTTTGTGCAATAAAGTTAAATATATAAATTAAAAGAATCTTGAATCTCAGCTGTGGATATTCGTTACTCTTGGCCCCGTAAAAGATCCCGTGGGAAGCGATGTTAAAGTAAGTCCCCCGCACGGATTCCAAGCCGAAAAAAAATTAAAAGTAATTTATAAACTAGTTTGAAGTCTAGCTACAAACATAAGTTATATTTAATGGGATGAAGCTTTCAACTTTGTTGGGACATTTTAATACTAATGATGATTAGTTATTTCCAAAATTGCTGGTGAAAATTATGGTGCATAATCACAGGCCTCCTTCATGGCTCAATACGGATCATGGGTCACGCATGCTCAATTAGAATAAGTGGGAATAAAGATTGCAAATGCAACCGGGACTAACGGCTTAACACTTGTCTTCCAAAACACGGTTAAATCTTTAAAATCCATTTTGGTTCACCCATCCCCAACTAGTCGTTGCAATAATTACTTCACTCCAAATCACACGTATATATATTAGACATTATACAAACATTTATATGATGATATTTGTGTTTGTTCTATATCTGGGTGTTATATTTGTAATTTGTGTTGTGTGAACATTATATTTTACATAAGGTAGACCACATACAAGAGGTCGTCTGCATTGGTACCTCACTCACACCTTTTTCTACCGCCAAATAGCAGTGTTCGCGTTGCTGTATTCCGGTTTCAAGGGTGAGAGTGTTACTGGGTTATGTGGCATAACATCTTCAATTCACTAGATTGGCTACGCGTTACTGATATTCTTGTGATATTACGAGCGTCTATAGGCTGCGGTGACACTTACTGTCACGCGGACTACGTTACTACGCATGTTTGTCGACCTGGTCTAATAATATTTATTCATATAGATGAATCCTTCGATAAACTCGATGCAAGTTCTAGCCCCCGATGTCATCTTGAATTTTATTCAGCATTTTCTATGCTTTCTTTTCTCTTCTTCTTTCTCAAAATAAGATACACTCTCTTAACGAAACTGTTTTATTGTTAATTTCGATTAGATGTTAACATTAAATTGTCATTAACGCAGACACTTATCAACTGTATCTCTACGAATCTAAAACGGAATCATAATTTATGAACCATTCGCAATTCCATTGTTTATTGTAATTAGTTTATCGTATAATTACCGAGTATCGGAATAGTTGCAGAATTAAATTACCGCGCCAAATATCATAGTCGTTAGGTCATTATAAACGAAATAGTCGTAACGCTTGCTAATTACTTTCAACAATTCTGGTTACAATATTTGGCGCGCTAATTAATACGCAGTTTAATGTTACCCGTAACCTATGTTCCTCATATCGGAATGTACAGAATATTATTTACCTGATGAACATTAACAGCGTGTTTAACGTGCCTACATCGTTATCGTTCGATGATCGTAGTGATCTATTTCATCAAAGGTCTCTCAGGACAAATATCTATATGATGATATTTATGTATGTTCTGTATCTAGGTGCTGTTATGTCCATAACATAAGTGCCTAATGCGAATTAGCATTTTTGAAACGTCAAAAATAACAAATAGAACAATTTAAATTCAGAAATATGAAGAACTAAACTGTATTACATACATAATACTGGTGACCCTGACGATCTGACGGGATCATAAGAGTCATCTAACATTTAAATAAGGCCTACCTTATCTAGTCCGCTGGCACCAGACGGGTCCTTAAACTGAGTTTAATGCAAGTTCATTACACGAGCCACCAGAAAGGAATTAAGAAACCAAAAAAACAACCAATCAACATTAAATATTTAGTGTTAATGGAACCCCTACCGGCATCGGCACTAAAAAGCTATTGTCTTAAATCTAGGTTAGAGCAATTCAATCCCAGGCAGATATATCATTAATATAACATTTAAAAGTTAAATCATGAATTAATATATTCTTTAGAAATAAGCCTAAACTTCACGTAACTTTTAAATTTATATGTCTATTACACAAGTGCTTTAAGCGACTTATCGTGGAATCAGGTCAATGTATTAGATGTTGTGGGAATTTCATTGACTAGTTAGTTCTTAATATGTATCCTATATTTGGCAAATCAACTTATCATTCTGTATGTTAAAATAATAGTTTGTTTATAAAACTGGCCAAGTTAAATCTGGAGCTTCCATTTATCCTAAGTTATTAGATGTGTATACAGTGTTGTATCTTGTTTTAAATACATTTCAAGATTATATACAAAACAACCAGACCCATTAAGATATCAATTCATTTGTTGGAGAAGTGGACAACCACGCATTTGAACTTGGCTCGTTTTTCACATTTATGATTTGATTAATATTTAACTTTATTTTGCTTGTTTCAGGTCTTTAATCATTGTGGATTAGTGTTCAGCGTACAACTACCTGAGGTAGGGATAACTATTTTTTACATACACAGGTGACTATTTGATTTGTTTTATTTACTAGACGGGCGCGATGGCGTGGGTGGTGGGTTTGATTCCTACCCAGAGCAAATATTTATATCGTGATATTTGTATTTGTTCTGGGTCTTAATTATATGTATTTAAGTAGTACATTGTGATTTCGTTGTTGTTTGGCGTCCATAATACAAGAGCTATAAGCGACTTATTACGGAGTCAAGTCAATGTATGAGATGTTCTGAGAATTTATTAGGTTTAATTTATTACTGGTCTCCAAATATTTATATATTGTTGTTATAAAGATCTTAGTATAATAACAATAAATACACTTGTAGACATCCACTGTACACCCCGGAACTTTCTCCAACAGAGTACCATTTTTTTTGTTCTCGCCCCTATGGTTTTCATTAGTAAAGGGATCAATAAACTATCTATTAGATAACAGTAGTAATATATTTTCACAAAAATAAATATATTTATATTCCCCCCCAAAAAACGCTAACTTAACATGTAAGGGTCTAATATATAAGTCACTTCTGCTGGCACTTAAATTAATGTCATGTAGTCTAGCTTTAGGTACTTTCGGAAAAAAACTCTTTGACCTTAATATGTCTTCTTTTGGGATGAATTTTTCGATAATCTAAAGACTTAATGAAAAATTTTAGAAAAAATATTTTAGTCTTTAACCACGATTTTTGTTACATAGTGGAGATGTAGCCTTTGGTGTACGAAACTCTGATATTACCTCAGTGGTACCTGCTTACATATGTAGAAGGGTTTTGCTAATCTGTCGTATTTTATGATTCTTAGCGAACTGTTTCCTTTGAACCCAGTCCATATTAGAACCCAATATAATTAAGTGAACTGGAGTGCAATATATTCTTAATTACTTAGTACCTATCCCCGCCTGCAAGGCCTTTAATGAAACCTCCATTAACCGTACCGATATCCGCTATGAGCTCTCTCAGTCAGCATTCGCTAATATTTATGGTAATTTGCTCTTGTTCTACATGTACGTATATTATGTATTCATATGAATGAGATTCAATATTAATTACAATGTATTAAGGGTACATAAATGACCATACAAATATATATAATAAATGCGTATTTTCAATTAACATAACAAAATTTAGTTCAGCATTCGATACATAATAATATATTGAAGCTTCTATTAGAGACCACATTTTGAAGGAATGGATATATTTAATCCAAAGAGAACACATAAGCTCTTGATTCCTGGAAGGTTGATGGGACTGGATATAAAGAATGTGGGTGGAGTCGAAACTTATCAGATAAATATTCTCATTCTTAAGAAATAAGGAAAGAGAAATACTATGTTTATCCCAAAGATACAAAATAAAAAGTCATATTATTTCCAAATATATATATATATATATATATAAATATTATTCTTCAAAATCTACATATAATACGTAAAGCGCAAACCTTGCACATTTTTAAAAGAAATAGTGCAAAAAAATTAACTTAAAACAATAAAATTTTATATTTTATATAAAATATTATAGCAAAACCATTTACCAATTATATTAATTGAAACAATCATTAAATATACACATCAACAACATTTTCTTATACAATAAAACAATTTTAACATTAGGCAATACCGAGAATTGTAGTAATCAGTAACAATTATAAAAAAAATTATATCTATGGAATACATGGTACGACCGATACTAAGAAGACCTGCGTATGTACGAGTATATATGTACGCATCCCGTACGTTCAACGTAAACACATCATCATCATCATCATCATTACAGCCATCGGAAGTCCACTACTGGATATAGGCTCCCCAAGACCAAGTGACAGTCGACATATGGTATTGTTGGCAATTGCAGAGTGCAGCTTTCGCGACGGAGATGCTGCTGCCCATCCCTAGCATGTGAATTTGAGCAACGCTCTTTCGAAAGGATATACCGCCATCTGTCGGATTCGGTACCTTCATCTTTTACGACACCTAGTAGGTAGAGAGAGGTACTATTCTACTCTGCCGGTACCTCACGGCTAAACGTTAAACACAACTATCCCACAAAATGGATTTTAAAGAAAAACTAAATATAAAACTCGAGTGCAGAAAATTGCACAATCCTTTCAAATCCGTTATTGAAAATGTGTGACAGCCGACATCTGGTAGTCCCTCGTCTGTATCCAATAAGCGAGTAATACCAATCGTCGCGCCATAATGGCCGCCAGTCATCTGTGCTGGCAACTTGCCTCCGATCGGACGCCGATTAGTGCCCCTTCGATATTTATTTGTCCTCATTGGCACTCTAACGATAATTTGGTGGTAAAATGTTGAGCGCTTCCTTGGAACATAGTTGAATTTGTATAAACAACTTATTAATTATAGTATTTTACGTGATAAAATTAATCTAGGTAGTTTTAAGCGCGGATTGTGGAACTGAATTAAGTTCATATTTCATGAGCGCCGTGAGGTACCGGCAGAGTAGAATAGTATCTCCTTCTGTACCAGGTGTCGAAAAAGGCGACTAAGGTACCAGAACCGACAAATGGCGATATATCCACTCAAAAAAGTGTAGCTCAAATGTACAGGGCGGGGATTGACAGCAGCATTCCCATCGCGAAAACTACGCTCTGCGATTGCTAACACGCTTGCCCAGCGCAGCAATTATGGGCAATATTTCGTCTTTTCATGGGGAGGTTTTTATCCAACAGTGGACATCTAATGGTTGATATGAAGATGACAATCTTAAGACGGCATAGGCCATTTAACTTTTTAATTATGTATTACCCCTTGTTATAAAATGAAACGTAAATGGCGTAATTATGGATCGGGTTGATTAAAACCTTCTTTTTAAAAAACAGCTACAAGGGACCCGCACATTTGCTGCCGTGAAAAATACTATGAAAACTGATCCTTTAAGGGTTCCGTGTTTCCTCTGTTGGACATAGATGGCCTCCCCAAAGAATGGGATATATAAAAAAAGACCAGGGATCACATTCTTTGGAGATTGAGAGTCTATGACGAGCTCCGTCAAAAGATGTTAAACGGGATCCCAATGAAAGAGTATGGTATCTGGTACTGTGACCTGGTGGGCTCAGAAAAGAATTTCGGATGTCTACGGGAGTTGTGCGTGGCTGACATAGCAAAGTAAGCCGAACCACCCGGATAGGTTGTGCAGCAAGCCCCGTGAGGGGGGAGAATTGCAATATAGGGTCAAGGACGTCGAGATAAAGAATTTGTCGGTGTCAAGATTTGTGCGTGGCTGTGCAGACGACGGTCCGCACACATCTACGATCAGTCATTAGGTTTTCTCCTCCGCAAGGTTGGTGTGGCCATAGGATGGTGGAGGGTGCCCACCCCACAGGGTGTAAGCTGTCTGTTCTATTACCTTAGTACGCGTCTTACAAAACCTGGTACTGAGGGAGGTACTATTATACTCTGCCGGTACCTCACAGAACCTCACGTGGTACGAAACCGTACAAAACTAAGACAGAAAAAAAATGTAAATATTAGTAAAAATACGCAAATAAGAATAATACAAGCCCGCTTATATATTGTCGAAGTACATAAAGTTGATGTTTTTCAACACTTAAATGTAAGATATAGTCCCAAATGCTTCATTTATTTTTCAAGTATCCAAGATTTATGTATATTCAACGGTAGGCGAGCAGAGGACAAATTGAGTTGTCTTTGAAAGCATTCAGAGGTATTTTGATCGGATTAATGCTTTTGATCTCACTTCGGAGTAAAATCTATTTCATTTCGAATGTTCATGGGATTATATCAAATTTAAATGTAGCAACATTTCTACCTAATGCACTAAGCTAAGATTAAAATCTATTTTAATGCATACTGAAAACATCACATATTATCTATTATTATAATAATTATTATTCTCTTATTAATAGTCACATTTCTACTTATTTTATCATCTAAAGTCAGTTGTTTGTTACTTTCCTTAATAAGTGTAGGTCTGAAAACTGTCACTGCAGTTTGCAGAGTATAAGGGACGGTGTAAAATTACTGGATGATGTGATAAAATATTTAAGTTACAAGTTTGGCGATGCAACTGTGACGAGCATGTGTGTAGGCTGCTTTGGTCAAACCATATGCTTATTTCGTAATCTCATCATCATCATCACTGCAGCCCTTGGAAGTCCACTGCTGAACATAGGCCTCCCCAAGAAAGGGGGAATTTCGCCCATAATTGCCGCGCTGGGCAAGCGTGTTGACAAACGCGAAGGGTGGGGATGGGAAGCAGTGTCTCCAACGCGAAAGCTGCGCAACTTTCGCGTTGGGGACACTGCTTCCCATCCCCACCCTGTGCATTTGAACTATACTGATTCGAATGGATATACCGCCATCTGTCGATTCTAGTACCTAAGTCGCCTCTTATGACACCTGGTACAGTGGGAGGCTACTCGGCCGGTACCTCACGGCTATTTGTATTCTCAGTTTTAAATTTAAAAAAAATTGTATTTTATTATAATCCAACAAAGTATTTTATCGTCACAACATACGCTATTTTAAAATCTCGCAAAATAGTTGCACATTAGTTCGCGTCGATTCACAAACGCGAAACATATTTCGCGTTGTGTACTCGATGCAAGTTCGAAAACATCCGTAAGTGATCCCCCGGGAAATAACAGGGGCACTATAAACTGTTTCATATCATCGCACTGTTGTAAAATTGTAATCCACTATCGGCACTCGGCCGCGACTCGGGAATGGAGACATCTCTATTAGTGCATGATAACTAATGAACTTTTTACATGTTTGTTATATATATATATCTCTATTTGTAAAATAAATTTCATATAAATGGAATGAAGTTTTTTAATCCATTGTCCAGGAAGCGTTATTGAATGTTTTTTTTATATATTTGACTAATATAGCCCACGTGATTCCTATTTCCATATGTAAAAAAATGTATCCTATATTCTTCTTTGGTGTTCTAACGTGGCAAGTTTTAAAAAATCACATCCCGCAGGAACATTCACTGGATAAAAAGTAGTTTTTTTTCTACGACAGGCCCGAAGGCGCCGTGTCCTGTGATTGGGTGTTGAAAATATGTATTTAAATATTATGTTTATAATTCTATTCTATTGTCTGATGTCCGTAACATAAGTGCTCTAAGCGACTTACAACGGAGTCAAGTCAATGTGTATATTTTTGTAGGTATTATAAAATATTACTTATTTAAAACCCAGACATATAATATAGTCAAATGTGAATTTTTGTGTTCAGCTTTAGCGTACGAGATAGAATCATCGGATCTACCATCGAGAGACATTATTATCGTATTGAACCCGTCAGAACAGTAACTGCCCAATCAATTGTCGAGGACAATCTTCAGGTGCCCGCCTCAAATGTGGCACTTCATCTCTCGGAACAGCTCCGCAGAGAAATATCACGCTTTTATTAGCCCACGGCGTATATCTGCTGTAGATTGAAAATTGAGAAGCGTTATACGTTTTCTGTCGCGTAACAGGTTTCCGCGGGCGTATCGCTCCGCTTTTAAAGTTAAATAACTCAATTCACTCGCCCGGCGTTAGTATCGACGACAGCTGCCCGGCGTGATGGTGACACGGAATTTTCCGTCGATCTCTCGCGGTCGTATTTTACCGTCAAAGGTTCGCGAAAGGTTGGCACTGACGTGTGACGTAGTATAAAAACGTTCTACTGCAATAATTTTTAATGAAAAAATCTTGAATTTGATGTGTGTGTTTGATGCGCACTTTGACTAGTATTTGTCCGTGAGAATAAATTGTTTAAATCAATTGTTGATTCCTGATTTTAGAACAATCTACATATATACATACATCACGCCTGTGTCCCTTTGGGGTAGGCATATCTCTTTTGCTCCCTCACTCGAATAAGTCCTTTCATATACGTTCGTTATTTCTTGGTACTTCTGACCTGGCCCTTCTTTAATACCTCTTCTATCTGGTTAAGAATTATTCACCTCGGTCGTCCTTTACCAACCCCTCCATTCACTTCTACTCTATATATTAGAGCAGTCATTCTACTTTCATCCATCTTTTCTACTTGTCCAAACCGTCTTAACATTCCTTTCACTATTATTGTCACTACATCATCTTTTATATTAAATTAAACCATTCATTACACGATCTTTCATTACACTATTATTTAATATATTTTGTAAACTAGCACTCGCACCAAACATACTTATTACAACAATCTTTTAATTTTAAATATAGAAAATACTACAATATTCCACAGCGCTATCATTGAAGCATTAAAACAATTGAGTTCATCTAGTTAGACATAGTACAGTAGTAACCGACTACTTTATTTTTGAATGCACATATCATTTCATACATATTAGTCCTAACAACCAGACACAGAAACAACATAAATAACATCATATAAATATTTGTCCCGGGTGGAGACAGGATCACTACCATCTGCGCCATCGGTCTCGTGAAGTTATATTTGTATATTTATGTATATAACTATTATATTCTAGGTATAATTTAGGTATATAATATTTATTAAAAAAACCCAAAATGCCTTGCCATGCCTTTTTATTTCGTTTTTAGTATTAATCTTAATTAGCTGCCTTTTTAATGTAATTACCAATTGTATTGATTCTTTTTTTATTTTCTTTTCTCTCTCATCTCTCTTTATTAATACTGTTTGATATAATTATTTGTTTTGTTCTGTATTTGATGGGTATCGAATCAAAATTTGTATGTTAGGTTGGTTAATAAATAAAATCGCACAGAGCTTTTGAATGATTTTTGTAATACTAAAATTGTCGTTTATAGTAATTGCCATAAGAAACTCCCTAATTACAGACAAACAAACCTACTTTCGTCTTTTATATTAATAATTGTGATTACTAAGTGCGCCGTCGGACCCGTGTATTATTTCTGTAAATGAGACTGTTTATAGTGTGTTTTATCGGTTTTTGTGACCGTTACATGTTAACGCCTCCATAACTTTCTTGACCAGTGAACCGATTTTGAAATATGTATAGATCCTACCATCACACCAGCCATTGGAAGTCCACTGCTGGACATATGTAATGTAAACTATACATTGGCCGTGAGGTGCCGGCGGAGTAGAATTGTACCTTCCTTGCATTTGGTGTCGTAAGAGTCAACTGAAGTACCAGAACCGATAGATGGCGGTATATCTATTCAATATTGTGTAGCTCAAATGCTCAGAACGGGAAAAGGCAGCAGCATCCCCGTGGAAGCTGCGCTATACAATTGCCAACACGCATGCCCAGCGCGGTAATTATGGGCAAAATCATCCCTTTATTGTGGAGACTTATGTCCAGCAGTGGGCATCCAATACATGTTAAATAGCATAGAGAATACGTAAAAGATAAATATATTGTTTTCACTGAGTAAGTTTCGTAGACGGAGTTAGCAGATAATAAAATCTTCTGTTAACCTTCTTTGGCATCATCTGTAAGAGAATACGATATGAAACCCTTTTGTTTTATTTCGCTCTCGTAATTCAAATAAACTAGGCTCGGATAATATTGCTTAGGGTCACTTCTAGCGCACCGCGAGGATTCTAGATATTGGCATATTAAAGTATCATTATGCATTCAATTGTTGTTCTGTTCATTTTAATAGGAAATATCCTAATATTGAGGGCTGTCATCATCACCATATCAGTCATTATACTCGTAGTCCATAGCTAGGCCTACCCAAGATAATTGCCACGCTTGGCAAGCGTGTTGGTAAACGCACAGCGCAGCTTTCGCAATGGGCATGCTGCTGCCCATCCCCACCCTGTGCGCTCTATGGGAATGTATGTTTTGTGATATTTTCTAAAATTTATTTGTTTAAATTTTTTATTGTTTCTTCCCATCCTTGTCCTTTGCATTTGAGCTGCACTGTTTCGGATATCCACATTTATCCATACCGCCATCTGTCGGTTCTGGTACCTTAGTGGCCTCTTACGACACATGTTCCTACTCTACGGTGGAACTGTTCTCCTCTTATAATTAAATAGAGATAAAAATGACCATACTTACACATACGTATATTGTAATAGGTACATACAAAACAATCAAAATAAGGAGTTGTGCAATTCGAAGACCAGGCTCAGGCTGGGTAGAGCGCGTGGTGGCAGTGGCGGGCAGCGGGAAACTGGCGGCTGGCACGCGGCCAGGATACTTGGCGAGTTAGTTTTAATACTGTAGCCAGCACAACTTTGAGAGGTTGTTTATGTACGGGAAGTTAGCGGACTCCATAAATACAGACATACCTACCGCTTATTATATTGTGTGTTCACCTATGTCTGCTGCGGTTGTATTAAATGTGCGGCTAACTTTGGTCGTGAAGTATCGGCACAGTAAAATAGTACCTCCTCCTTTACCAGGTATCGTACGGAGGTACCCATGACTTTTGGCGCACAAGACAGGATAACTGCTTTATGCGCCATCGTGCCCGTCTGATTAAAATAAACATTATACTGATTACTATTTGTATAACATACTTAAGACGTCTTAGAGTAACCGTTGACAGTCTAAGTTAAGGGATAACCCGATGGCGCAGATGGTAGTGATCCTATCTTGTGCGTCAAGGGTCGTGAGTTCGAACCCAGGGCAAATATTTAGGTGATGATATTTCAGTTTTTCCTATGTCTGGGTGTTAAATGTATATATTTAAGTAGTATATTTGTGATTCATCTGTGGTCTGGCGTTCGTAACACAAGTGCTTTAAGCGACTTAGCCAAGGTGGACAGACGATTTCATTTAAGACATTCAACACAGGGCACATTCGATCGGTCCTATTGGAAATCACTTGGAGAGGCCTATGTCCAGCAGTGGACGTTTTGCGGCTGATATGATGATGATAATTAAGTATTAGAGTTACTTTTCAACACGTAGTTTTTTATATCATTCAAAGCCAGAATCAACCGATATCATCATATCAGCCATTGGAAATCCACTGTTGGACATAGGCCTCTCCAAAAAAGGAGGTCTCTTGCCCATAATTGCCACGCTGAGCAAGTGTGTTTGCAATCGCAGAGTGCAGCTAATCGATGCTGCTGATCATCCTCGCCCTGTGCTTTTAAGCTGCACTGTTTTGGATGGATATACTGCCATCTGTCGGTTCTGGTACCTTAGTCGCCTCTTACGACACCTGGTATAGAGGGAGGTACTATTCTACTCTACCGGTACCTCACAGCAATGCCGGTACCTCACGATATGTTCACAACAAAATCGTGTTTTAAATTAGTAGTTATAACAAGTGCAAGCAACACGTTTTGCGGGATACTTGGCCGCGCCGAGCTTCCAGTTGGCGCGCCGCCAACGGCCGCGCAGTCATTTGGTGCAAGTTACGTTTGACTTTTATACTTAATTATGTCACTTGTACTCATAAATTTAACCCACTTAAATATTGTTACAGTTATGCTTACAAATCTATGTATAAATATCTGTTCGTAATTGCAATCGAACAGTTTTTAATTAAATTTATACGACAGTATACATGGTAACTACTTACATAAAAATATGTTTTTTTAAATTCATATCTGTCTGTATGTCTGTTAATTTTGCTATGTGGATAGTTTTTGATATAGGACTAAACTTAGCAGGAATAACGTAGGCTATCTATTTTATTCTCACGGAAACGGAAACTTTACGTCTAACACCGCAAGACGCTACCTAGCTACAGAGGCCTACAGTCTCTGCCGGTACCAAAGTACCAAAACGAAAATAAAACAACTATTTCGTTGTAACTTAATTATTTGTTGTCAAAGTTTTTTTAAATTATTTTTAAGCTGAGAGTTACCGGCAGAGTAAAATAGCACTTCCCTCTGTACCAGGTGTCGTAAGAGGCGATTAAGATACCAGAACACATAGATGCAGAGGATAGGGATGAGTACCAGCATCCCCATCTCAAAAGCTGCTTTCTGCGGTTGCCAACACGCTTGTCCTGCGCAGAATTATGGGTGAAATTCCCCCTTTCTTGGGGAGGCCTATGTCCAGCAGTAGACTACCTAGAATGGCTGGGATGCTGATGAGTCATGAAGCTGTCTGAAATAAGTATTTACGACAATCGAATTTCTGACTGTCGAGCAGTCGAGCAGACCTACCAAGCATGATCAGCCTAGTGACTAGGAGAAGTTATGTCGTATTACGCACTAATTTCACTGCCTTTTTCACTTTTTATACCAGAATACAACGCAAAAAACTTTTGCTTCTTACGTCCACCGTGCACAAATTGGGGCCATATTATTGTATCGTCTATTGGCTGCGCATCAGTAAGCTGTTAGTCTTTTTGGAAAAATATTTTTGACGGCTAGAAAAGAAAGACATCCGAGTATTTCCCTAAGGAAATTCGATAGGTCGTGTTAAGTAGGGTGGTTTTCTCCGGAGAGTGTCTGGTTGGCAGCGCGCCACCGGCGCCGGCACCGGACGGCACCGGCCGGCACCAGTCCGGCCACTCGTACTTTAAACAGAGTAACTTTTATTGTTTCCTCTGGAACTTTATGAAATATGGTTTAAAGTATAAGTTTGAGTGTATCTATTATGCTCGTGGAACCGCAGAAACTTAATAAAAATACCATATTGTTTATTGGTTACTTATTTCGGTGCACCGAGTGTTCAGATATGCTGTCGTTATTTTCTGCCATGATATTGTTGTATGTTGTATTTGAGAATTACTATATATACAGCAGATTATTACTTTTATACTTATTTTAGATTACTTATATATGCAGCATTTTATTTCTACCGCAGGATCACTCTAAAGAGATCTATGCAGATAAAATATATTCTAAAGTGAATATCCATTTCGTAACATCAGGATGTTAAGAAATGGATATACAATAATTTGAAATGGCAGTTATCCTTACGATTAACACATGTCGTAGGAGGTCCACTGTTAGTTAAACGTAAGAAATCGCCGTTCGCTATAAATTGTCGTTTCTTAAAGACTCGGTCCCGGGATGAGAACGTAGGGATGCTGCTTTGTTCTGTTTCATTTGAGCTACACTTAGATCTCCAGGTGTCGGGCCCGATGGCGCAGAAGGTAGTGATCCTGTCTTGTGCGCAAGGGGTCGTGTTTTCGATTTCCACCCAGACCTATGATATTTGTGTTTATTGTCTGTCTGGGTGTTAAATATATATATTTAAGTGTATATTTATGATTCCTCAGTTGTCTGGCGTCCATAACACAAGTGTTTTAAGCGACTTACCACGGAGTCAGGTCAATGTATGAGATGTTATGCGAATTTATTATTATTATTATCTGTCAATAACGCCACCTCAGCCGTCTCTTATGACAGACACCTCATACATATATTTTACTAACTGCTAATAAGAAAAATAAACAAGTTATAGTTTACCATATTCATAAAAAAAAGCTGTAAGTAATTCTGGCTACTTTTGTTAAGGAAAGAACAAAAATCGAACTTTTTGCAAATAACTCTTTTATTTTGGTAAACTTAGTGTTTTGTAAGAGGGGGAATCAGTGTAAACGACCATGACGGGCCCACTCAAAATCGGACAAGGATCTGGGTAGATTAAGTTCCAAAACAAGGTTCGGCAGTTTCCTAAACACCTTTCATCCGGTTAAACACGTCCGTGTGCGGCGCCTACATTCTGCGATTAAATTTTCTCAATCAAACGAAATCCGCCCGGTGTAGATCACACGAAGGCAATCAAGTTATAAAACTAATTACATTAACAGGGCGTGGCGGGATTATCAGTGACATGAAAACTTTTCATAATAAACTATACCGTTCAATCATACGATATACGAGTATGTAGATAAAGCTACATATTTTTACATAAAGTAGATCTCTCACAAAGGTAGTCTGTAATTGGTACCTCACTCTCACCTATTTTTACCGCTAAACAATAGCGCTCACATTGCTGTATTCCAGTTTGAAGGGTGCGAGAGGCAGTGAAATCACTGGTTAATGTGACATAATACTTCAAGTCACAAGGTTGGCAACGCGCTAGTGATATCCTTGTGATATCACGAGCGTCTGTAGGCTGCAGTAACGCTTACTAAATACTTGTTTGTCGATCTGGTCGAATAAAAAAAATATATGTATGTATGATCTGTGATACATATACTGTTACAAGATTAATATGTGTGTGTGTTAACCCTCCCTGTGACGGATCAGCCAGGGCTAACGGTGCATCAATTATTGGAAATAATTGATGCACCAGTTAACGATAATATACCCGTGAGGTACCGGCAGAGTAGAATAGTACCTTCCTCTGTACCAGGTATCGTAAGAGGTGACTAAGGTGCTAGGCGACAGATAGAATTATTTCAATTCAAGAGAGTGTAGGTCAAATGCATAGGGTGGGGATGGGCAGCAGCATCCTCGTCACAAAAACAGCACTCTGCAATTACCAACACGCCCGCCGAGCGTCTATGTCCAGCAGTGGACTTCCAAGGGCTGTAGTGATGACAATGATGATTTGTTAATTAGCATTTGTAATCATTCTATCATAACAATAATTTTATGCTAAGTATCTGAGTAATTCTATTGTAGCAATTGTTCACTTTTTATTCTTTAGTAACTTCATCTCTGCTCTGGTCTATTTACTCATGTGGTGGCGGGCTCTTGCCCATCTGTATTTTTCAAATGAGACAAACCACTGATCATACAAAATAAACAAACGGAACACATCGCCACTGATTTTTATTAGATAAATCCTGACCGCATTCACCAAACACACAAAACTGTTTATTAAAATAGACCATTGAAATGTATAGAATCGACGCATTTGAAATTCAACGACCTAGCTAAAGCAGATCATTTCGTCGCTTGTTTGCTTGCATGTATTCAAATAGTGGAGCGGTATTATACAATAAAACGCCACGTAATGGGGTCGCATGCCCTGTGTTTATCGATATTTATTCATTTATGCTAGAGCTGATATGTTCTCTGGATGGATCGATATATTTTAATCTTTGTCTCCTAGAGCCATGTGTCTTCTATATAATAATTTTGTCATAATACTTGTAGTGATAATTTTGTACTCCTTTTTCTATTGAAATTGCTCGAGATTAGGCATGTGAAATTTGACACAGTAAAATGAATATAGAGATCAACTACTTAAAGCTAAAATATAAATAGTTTAAACTTATTAAAGTAAACATTATACATTAGGTAGAAATCTTACAAAAGTCTGAATTAGTACCTCACTCTCACCTATTTCTACCGTCAAAAAGCAGTGTTTGCATTGCTGTGTTATGTTTCAAAGAGTGGGAGAGACAGTGAAATTATTGGGTAAATGTGACATAGTATCGTTAGTACACAAGGTTGGCGACACGTTAGTGATATCTTTTTGATGACACATCTATAGGCTGCGATCACGTTTACGATCAAATAGACCGTATGATTGTATGCTGACTTTATAACATAAAAAAATAACACCAAAGTTTGAATTACACTCAACATACTGTAATAAAATAAATTGTCTATAGGATTAGTTGAGAATAGCGAGAAATAATAGTAAAGTGTGTCTTTCAGTATGTGTACGGTTTTCATAAACACACAGCTACATAAACTGAAGACGACAACAGGCTGGTTTATCCGGAAATGAGCTGGTATTTTAACGAGAATAGCATTCCTGCTGTTAAGCATATCTTATCGAATTTATAAATTGGATTTAGCTAACATGTTATTTGTCTGTTTGAGTATGACGCTAGCGCCACCGAGTGGCCTTCGTCGAAGTCAATGACATAGCGTCCAGACTCCGGAAAATATACATGTCAAATTATCATTATATTTCAATTTGTTACAGATGCCAATGCGCTCGGAGTGACACCAGCCGGCCGCCCGCTGTTACCACAGGTGGGATTTATCTAAACAGCATTAACACATTATTCATTTTTTTCAACAATGCCACCTCTGGACGTTTCATTGATCTTTGTTTGTTTGTCGATATGTTTCCACTGCTACGATTTATATACAAGTATGTTCTACATTTTTTCATACGTTCTCTCATTTTTTTAAAAAGAAAACCACTTTATGGATTATACAATAAAAGTCCATATAAAGGTATACATTATATAGTTCATTTAGGTTACTTTCTGGTGGGTCGCGTAATGAACCTACTAACTAAAGTAAATTTAGGCCTAAGACTCGTCTGGTGCCGGCTAATTTGAGAACCACCAGAAAGTAACCTGCAAAAAAACTGGTGGTGATAGAGGTTCCACTGACACCACCTATGGAGATAAAAGAAACATATATTTCAAATACAATGAATTCTATTGTATGTATATATGTTGCTCCACGTACAAACAAAACAATTGTAATCAGAAACTACGTATAAACTGTGAACAGAAATCTTGAACGATGATTAATTTGATCTATTTGAATTCAGAATTTGAAGAAGCAATGGTGATCATTTCACGGTTATTACAAGCTGTAGATATTTTATGAAGAATAAAATGAAATTCAAAACTATTTTATAGTAATCTTTCGCATTTGTCGTTTTATATCAATTGCGAAGTTTTCCACACCACGGATTAATTATAGTAATCTGACTTGCTCCGTGAGGTACCGGCAGAGTAGAATAGTACTTCCTTTTGTACCAGGAGCCGCAAGAGGCGGCTAAGGTACCAGAACCGACAGATGGCGCTATAACCATCCGAGATAGAGTAGCTCAAATGCACAGGGTGCTGATGGGTAGCAGCATTCTCGTCACGGAAACTGCGCTCTACGATTCCCAATACGCTTGTCCAGCGCGGCAATTATGGGCAATTCCCCTCTTCTTAGGGGAGGTTTATGTCAAGCAGTGGATATCTAATGGCTGTGATGATGACTTGCCCCTTTGTTTTGAATTTAGCAAGATCCTGTTTTTGTAAGTAGTCTTGTAGTTGAGTCTCTAGTAAAAATCCCATATATAAAATTTGATGTTACAAGCACTTGGAGTTTTTGAGATTTTATGAATAGTGAAGGTTTGTCGCTGATATATATTAACACTAGTAGCACCCTGCGGTTTCACCAGCGTCAAGTTGTTGCACTTACATACTTACTTTGCAGTCCCTATTTACCCCCTTAACTGATGATTTTGGAAAAAAATCATTTGATACGTGTTTCATGACTTTTTATTTCATTAGAATAATTTCAAAGACAGCAAAGTTCTATATAAACTTTGCACCTTCGTTTTACCATTAAAAGGGGATTTTTTAATCCTTTCTTAATTCTCCTCGACGTTATAAAAAAAACCTCTGTGCGAAATTTGAAGTTTCTAACTCTCATGCCAGTCAGCTTCTCCTTGTATGTATGCAGATTTATGGGCAATAATTTTCATTTAAAAAAGGCATTTGTTATAGATATTTTTCCTAGATTTTAGAGATTTAATATATATATATATATTTGATTAGACACGCAATTACATTAGACGCGCAACCGCGCGGAAAATTTTAAACTAATGAAAATAT